>JAIOTZ010000510.1:0-49130 GCA_023374045.1 Limonium bicolor
TTCCTTGCATAGAAAACAATATAAAACATCGACTGAACAAATAAAACACTTTAATACATAAAATAACATCAAATAACATAATTACCTTATTTACACAAATATAATCCTAAATCTAGTACATAAAATATGGATAAGTCTGCGGCTTATTTGTTAGCAGAAATATGTTACTATCTCTACCTAGGCAGTGGACCTCTCGTTTGGCGGAATAGTGAATTGAGTGGGGGTTGTCGATCTCAGGGACCTCGTTCATTAATTACATTTATTAACTCCTAGAAACTAACTAAGAAACAGGAAATGTCACTTTTCAGGTTTTACTTAATTAATGTAATCGTAACTACAATAGCAAAAAGAAATAAATAATTAACAAACAATAAACTGGGATAATATGAAAATTAAAGGTGATTAATGTGATAACTAAAGGCGCTCCCCGGGTTTGTTCTGCTAACCTATTTCTCAAATCCTGTAAATAACAATTTCACCGACATTGCAATAACTCAGAAACTATAAATAATTCACCGACCGGTCATGTACGATAACGAATTCTAATTGACTGGAAGAACTAGCAGCAGCTGATGCTCTAATCGGAAACAATCAATCGCTTAAGAACAGTTTCTATTGGAGACAGATTAACCTATAGGCGGGCGGGGTCATGCTTCTAGTCGTTAATCTCGTTTAACTTCTTATGTCTGTTAACTAATCTCAGCCCCGCATTTTGATTAGAAAACTACAACGTACTTTGATAATTAGCTAGAAAATCAAGCACATGAAGAACAGGAATTAAACTACTGCATTAAAATAGTGAATAATTCATAATAAAATTCTACGAAATAGATCCGCTTTCCCAACCCGGGGAACTAAATAAAGCTACTCACTCATGGTTCGTAACGTAACAACAAAAACGTGAATAACATAAACAAACTAATAATTAAAGCAGGAAATAATTCAGTTTAGACACTCCACTCGTTCTTCGTTTCAAAACTGCCTGAGTCGTTGCCCGGTTTCGGCTCGTTTCTCCTCGCGTCGAAATATGCTCTCCTTGCCTCGTCTGATTTTGGTGGGTATGATGATCTGTGAAGGCCGATAATTAAATCGGAAGGACGGTGTACGTACGAATTTGACGATGGAGTGTGGTGAATGTATGGATGAATTTGTTATTATGGATGGGTGATGGTGACGATACGATGAATGTTGGACAGTGGAGGGTGGTCACGGATGAAGGCTGGAACGAGGGTAATTGCCTGGGAATGAAACAGTGCCGCGCCGTATGGTGGTGTGTCCGCGAGAGGAGATTGGTATCGAGTTTTGTAGTCAGGGACGTGTGGCTAGCCATGGTGTACTCCAGAGAATTGTTCTCTCTCTCGCCCTCCTGCGAAATATATCTATCTTCTTTAAAAGATGATGCCCCTCATCTTTTTCACGTACAACTAGCTCTATAATTTCATTTGTTTTGTTGTAGCCCAACGTGCCAGCCCATGTTTTATTTTCTTTCCATGTCAACTTTCAACAACATAAATATCGGCCAGCCACATTGCAATGCCTCTTTTTTTTTATTTCCAAATGGAACAGCCCCATTATACTCAGCATGTCACCGTACTACTCTTCCACAAATGGACGTGAGCAATTATATATATGTATACTCATTTTGAGACATTTTCCCGAAAAACCATAATATAAGTGTGAAATATAAGCCAATTCATTACGAATATTAAATAAAATAAACCGTTAAAGTATATATATTTTCACACTTATCAAACTTCCTCACACTTAACTTTTGCTTGTCCTCGAGCAAATATAGAATATGTCTACTTTTAAACACCGTAGTATCGAAACTTAGGATCTAACAACTGCCGAAGGAAAACAAGCAAAATGACAATCAAAAGAATGGTTCTGCTACTAGCTGTAGGTTTTCGCAACAGTGAAAAGAGTGGAGTTTAAAAGCATGGAGAAGTTAGATTATATAAACTAATATAGTATAGTTTGGGATCTTTCCATCGTTTCTTCTCTCTAACCTTTGGATGACAAGGGGGTGAAGTAAGCCTTATTCCGTGATACCTTTCAACACCACGTACTCATGATCAGAATAAGCAAAAATGATACACTTTTACTTTTCAAAGTTCCTTTTCCTCAACATTCTATTTGCCATTTGCAATATTCAATTCATCCCCTCAACTTTTCTCTTCACCCATGTACGGCTTTGGGCCTTCTATCCCAGATCACAAGACCTTAGGTAGATGGGTGATGAAGCACCCCAAGACTTAATAACCGAATGAAGAGGCCTGTTTTAGGTTCAAATTTTCAATTTAGATCAGCGGAGTACCTTGCCTTATCCTTTTCATTCCAAACTTCACATCATTCCCAGATCCCAAACTAGACTACTTCAGTTTTTCATAATCAACTAATCCACCAAATTTTAGTGAAATAATTCAGTTTGCTAAGACTATACATACAAACAGTCCAAAAGCAGAAAGATTCGTGAGTGGGCCATCAGCTTGTTTTCAAAACCTCAACAATTTTCACTTGAAAATCAATATTTATGGCGCTTAAAAGAAGCAATTCTTTCAAAATAAGAGGACAAACAAAATAGGTGTGGCATTAAGCGCAATGGCAATATTTAGAAAGTACTCCTACTTCCTTTCCTCACACTTAGGGAGCAAAGTGTCCTCATTGTTCACAGTTAAAACCACGAACAAGGACTTTCTAGATATTGCAAAGCATAAGCATAGCATAATCTGGACTGAAACAAAAATGAAAGGACATGAAAACCTCCCCTGATATCTTCACTTGAGAAGGGCACCTTCCTCACACTTAGGTCATTCTCAGGGTAGAAATCTTCAGATTGATGCAGGGTACTTCCTCACACTAAGTCCTTCACCGGGTATAAATCTTCCTCACACTTGCTGTGAAGCAAGTGTCCAGCCTTGGAGTCGCTATGATCACCCACCCTGCAAGCATCTCAGAAAAACACAAGAATTGATGCTAAAGCATCTCGTTAAGCATGGGCATTAGAAACCTCGGGTGAGTAACTGGGCAACAAGAAACTTAATAAAAATTAAAAGTACTACAAAGTAAAGAAAACTGGAAACTAAAAACTACTCACTGGTTGCCTCCCATCAGCCGCCCTTCTTTATAGTCTTTGGCTAGACTTTCCCTCGATTTACGTCATCTCATTACCACGTGTTGAATCAGAAGGATACCTTACTAGGATCCACTAGACATCTTCTTTTTGGTTGAAGGATCCGCTTAACCCGCCAAAACTTTTTTCAACTTTCTTCTTTTGTTGTACTTGTTTGGGGTTGTGCATTTCATCATGAAATTCGTCCGGATAGCAAAATAAATATGATCCTTACCTTTGTCCGGCCCTCGTCATGTGGCAGCAGTAGAATGTTTCTTCTTGACTAGCACCTTAGTTCTCTTACATGTGTTGGTGACTTTGGAAAAGTTTTGGCATCCTCGGCTCTCTCTCTCAATCCTATCTCCTGCACTGAAGAGTCCACAAAGCTATACCAGAACAAAACTGAATTCCTGTAGATTTCTTTTATTAGGAGTCATATCAAAAGATACCATGCTCATTTGGTTAATCCAAAATTATTTTCCCTTCTTCTGCATCTATTAAAATACGAGCAGTGCGCATAAAAGGTCTACCTAAAATAATAGGCACTTCTGAGTCCTCCTCCATATCCACAACGATGAAATCAGCAGGAAAAGAAAATTTACCTATTGTCACTATTAGGTCCTCTACCTTACCCTTTGGATAAACTATGGAGCGGTCAGCCAATTGCAATCGAATGGAAGTAGGAGAGCATTGACCAACTCCTAGTTTATTAAAAATTGATAAAGGCATTAAGTTGATGCTAGCACCTAAATCGCACAAACCTTTACCGCAATCTACCTTTTCAATAGAGCAAGGTATGATGGGGAGTCCAGGATCACCAAGCTTGGGAGGGAGCTTCTTCAGAAGGACTGCTGAGACCGTCTCTGTTAACTCTACTGTCTCATGCTCCTGCAAATTATGCTTATCAAATCTGGGATTCTTCAAAAATTTAGCATAATTGGGCATCCTAGTACAAATATATTCAAAAGAATACTTAGCAGTCAATGGTTCCATGAAGCTTAGAAATTTCTCAAATTGCTTATCATAATCACTCATTAAAACTGGAACAGGATATGGCAATGATTTTATTAATGCAATTCGAGAATCAGAAAAAGAAAATAAAGTAGGTTGAGTCTCAGGAGACTCATCCTCCTTGGATTTTTCTACTTTGCTGTCAGAGTCCTCAACTTCTACAATTTCATGCATGAAACTTTCTTTTGCAGCTTCAGGAGCACTAGGTTCCGGTCGCTTCTCACCGTCCAATGTTACTGATTTACAATGTTCTACCGGATTTGGTTTCGGTTGATTTGTAAGCGACCCTGCTTGCATTTGTGCTAACTGCTGTGACATTTGACTCAACTGCCTCTCTACACTCTGATTTATGTAGGCTTGATCAGCAACTTTGGCCTCCAAGTCTGCAATTCTGGAATTAGTAGCCTGGCCCTGTTTCAGCAACTCTGCAAACATGCTCTCAATCTTGCTGTTTCCTTCCTGGGGATCATGAACTTGTTCCTGCTGTCTATTAAAATGAGATTGTCTATTATTCTGATTATAAGAATTATTGCCCATAGACAGATCATTACCTCGCCACTGAGACTGCTGATTATTTCTCCAACTATTTTGACCATAAGCATTAGGAAAAGAGTTACCTGGTCGGTTATTTATAGAATTTACCTCCGCTGGATTTCCAGCAAAACCAGGTCCCTCGCAGTTGAAGGTCTCATGGGCTCCACCACAGATATCACAACACGGATTCAAATACTGGGAAAATGTAGCTGCTGCCTTCACCGTTTGTTGTGGTTGATTCAAGGTAAGCTTCTCAATAGCTTTTGCTAATGCTGACAACTGAGCTGAAATATGATCCTGCGGGGGAAAACTGTGAATTCCAGCTTCTCCTCTCCCCTTATTCTTGCACCACTGTCTGGTGCTCTCGGTCATCGAATCCAGGAGCTCAATTGCTTCTGCACCTGTCTTACTCATAAAATTTCCTCCAGAAGCAGAATTCAGCAAAAGCTTATTAGAATCACTTAAACCATTAAAGAATGACAAAACAAGGTCCCTATCACTCATACCGTGGTGTGGACATGCAATTTGGAGGTCTTTGAATCTATCCCATGAATCATAAAGTGACTCACCTGGTTCCTGACAAAAGTTATTAATCTCACCGATCTTTTCTCTGGTCTTGGACTGTGGATAATATTTGGCTAGGAACTTGCTTGCTAGATCAGCCCAGGTATGAATGCTACAAGGTTGCAGACTTCTCAACCACCTGGAGGCTCCATCTCTCAAAGAATAGGGAAACAACTGAAGACGGATGCGCTCGTTCAAATTTCCTGTTTTATTAAATGAACCACAAAATTCTAAGAATGAAGAAATATGATGTGGAGCATCATCCGAGTCTAGCCCACTGAATTGCCCCTGGTGGTAAAGTGTGGTAATGTAACTCGTTTTAAATTGCCAGGAATCTAATTCAGCTGCTGTAATTTGTGGGAGAACAATAGCAGAAGGTCTTCCCTCAACTGACGGTTGCTGATATTCACTCAAAGTCTGCATGTCCGTCATTCTGAAAATACTATCGAAAAACAAAATAAAAAGGGAATTGCTAAAACTAATAACAAATAAATAAAACAAAAATAAAATAAAAACAGAAAATAAATAATGGATAAAATAAAAACGAAAATAGAATAAAATAACAAAGAAATAAAACGAATAAAAACAGAAAAAAAAAATGAAATCGTGAATAAAGAAATTAAAAATTAAATGAAAGCAGAAGCGGAAGAAAATTACGAGACTAGAAATTAAAAAGAATGAATCTTACTAAATCTCAACTACCGAATCAAATGAAATTAGACTTAATCTAAACTAATTACAGCACAAACGAAAAAAAAAATCAAAATAACGAAAAGAGAAAACTTACGTACTATTAACTTGAATCAAATTCAAAAGCAAAACTAGAATACTAGTAAAGGGGAATCAAAATAACGACAACTCAAAACTTGTACTGTAACCGACAAAACTGTATCCCAAAGCAAAATAACATAATAGAAGAAAGGAAATCAAATTTGAAAGGAAAAATTTGTATACGTAATAAGTCAACTAAAAAATAGAAATCAGACTGAGTCCTAGAACTATGGCTCACGTAAAGAAAACTAGATCGAAAGGAAAGCAAACTAACTTACTGCCAACTACAAAATTGAATTCGAACAAAAAAAACCACTTTCAACAAAAGACTAAAAGAATCGTAAGAAAAATTAATTAAACGAAACCACAATTCAATTCGAAACAAAACAAAATTGAAAAGAATAAGAAAAAAAAATCTCAATTAGATAAATAAAAATGTCAATTAACCGTGCCAGAGGTCCCCGGCAACGGCGCCAAAAACTTGTAGCAGAAATATGTTACTATCTCTACCTAGGCAGTGGACCTATCGTTTTGCGGAATAGTGAATTGAGTGGGGGTTGTCGATCTCAGGGACCTCGTTCAATTAATTAACAATTTATTAACTAACTGAGAAACTTAACTAAGAAAACAGGAAATGTCACTTTTTCAGGTTTTACTTAATTAATGTAATCGTAACTAAACTAGCAAAAAGAAATAAAATAATTAACAAACAATAAACTGGGATAATATGAAAATTAAAGGTGATTAATGTGATAAATAAAAGGCGCTCCCCGGGTTGTTCTGCTAACCTATTTCTTCAAATCCTGTTAAATAACAATTTCACCGACATTGCAATAAACTCAGAAACTATAAATAATTCACCGACCGGGTCATGTACGATGAATTCTAATTGACTGGAAGAACTAGCAGCAGGCTGATGCTCTAATTCGGAAACAAATCAATCGCTTTAAGAACAGTTTCTATTGGAGACAGATTAACCTATAGGCGGGGTCATGCTTCTAGTCGTTAATCCGGTTTAACTTCTTATGTCTTGTTAACTAATCTCAGCACCGCATTTTGATTAGAAAACTACAAACGTAGCTTTGATAATTAGCTAGAGAATCAAAGCACATGAAGAACAGGAATTAAACTACTGCATTAAAAAGTAGTGAAATAATTACATAATAAAATTCTACGAAATAGATCCGCTTCCCCAACCCGGGGAACTAAATAAAGCTACTCACCCATGGTTCGTAACGTAAACAACAAAAACGATGAATAACATAAAACAAACTAATAATTAAAGCAGGAAATAATTCAGTTTAGACACTCCACTCGTTCTTCGTTTCAAAACTGCCTGAGTCGGTTGCCCGGTTCGGCTCGTTTCTCCTCGCGTCGAAATATGCTCTCCTTGCCTCGGTCTGATTTTGGTGGGGTATGATGATCTGTGAAGGCCGATAATTAAATCGGAAGGACGGTGTACGAATTTGACGAGGGAGTGTGGTGAATGTATGGATGAATTTGTTATTATGGATGGGTGATGGTGACGATACGATGAATGTTGGACAGGTGAGGGTGGTCACGGATGAAGGCTGGAACGAGGGTAATTGCCTGGGAATGAAACAGTGCCGCGCCGTGATGGTGGTGTGTCCGCGAGAGGAGATTGGTATCGAGTTTTGTAGTCAGGGACGTGTGCTAGCCAATGGTGTACTCCAGAATGATATTGTTCTCCGCCCTCCTGCGAGAATATATCTATCTTCTTTAAAAGATAGATTCCCCTCATCTTTTTCACGTACAACATAGCTCTATAATTTCTATTTGTGTTTGTTGTAGCCCAACGTGCCAGCCCATGTTTTATTTTTCTTTCCATGTCAACTTTCAACAACATAAATATCGGCCAGCCCATTGTAATGCCTCTTTTTTTATTTCCAAATGGAACAGCCCCATTATACTCAGCATGTCACCGTACTACTCTTCCACAAATGGACGTGAGCAATTATATATATGTATACATGTATACTCATTTTGAGACATTTTCCTGAAAAACCATAATATAAGTGTGAAATATAAGCCAATTCATTACGAATATTAAATAAAATAAACCGTTAAAAGTATATATATTCACACTTATCACTTATCACCTGTAGTTTGTTCTGAATGTCAATAGGCAAGTTGACGTAGAGATTGATCACAAGGGCTGCAGATATATGGTGGACTCGTCACGATCTAAAATGACAGCAATCCCAGACGAAGTTGGATTATAAGTTGGCAACATTTCTTCAATTGTTCCTGAACCAGTAGTTGTCTAAGAACAGGAGAATAATTATCCTCGGTTCTTGACTATTGTTGTTGAACACGTGTCTGTTAGTGTCCTCTTTAGTAGGTAAGAAAATGGGTAAATTATTTTTCAAAAACTCAAGTTTCTGCACAGCAGGAGATGTTTCAGTGACGGTGGATGGGATGAAGAAGAGGAAGATTATGAGATTAATCAACAAACATATTGAACATGGTGATGCAATTTTTAGAGTTAGTAACAGAGAGTTGGGTTGGCAGTCTTGTAAGGAAAGCAGTTTATCGAAGACTACATGTAACACCCCTACCGCTAATCAAGTCATTACCTCTAACCCGTCTCATTTATCAGACCCAAGCAGCGGAATTCTTTCTCCAAACGGTGGGTGATACAATGTCGTTAGTCACCCACGTGACTAACAAGGCCAAATCCAAATACAATTACAATATCGGTCTAATGAACTGATATACCGAGTACTTATACCAAACAATACATCCATCCTTAATCAAATCGCAATATAATACAAACCTCAAATCAATACTTACGAGTATCTACAATTCTCAGTTTACCGATAACAATCGGACTTACAATTCAACATTTCAAATAAATACAACTTTCATTAATCAATACCCATGCTTATACAGCAACCATCTTACACTCTCGAACGGTAATGCTCCAAAGTACCTGTAAATAAAAATGGTGTCCTTAGGGGCTCAGCAATTGCTAGTATTAAATTCGCATACCCCGTGTGCTAACGGGGGTACGCCGACTACTTTGCGAGAACATGGAATTCATTATATTCAATAATCATGCTCACATTCAAGGTTATTCAACAAGTAATACAATAACAAACTAATGTAACAAGATTGTTAGTTAGTGTTTAACTTACTCTTAAGCCTTGAGGGTTTTACCTCACTAATGCCTTAGTCACTTATTCCTATTCTCTCATTATCTTGGGATACATACTCGATACTCTCTTAGGTTCATAGATACTACAAGTCTACATCTCGATTCTCCATTCTCTTCTCTCCACTCTCGATACTCAATTCTCAATTCTCAATTCTCGATTGCAATACTAAATTCTCAATTCCGTACTTTAATTCTCAATTTCTTACTCAACTGGATCGTCTTTTAAGTCATTACCATGACCTCGGGCAGAGTCATACACAAGACTTACCACTGGGCTTACAAATACTCGTCTTACTTCCCCGGCTACGACCCTACTCTAGGTCTGGCATTGTGGGAAGGTTCGACTATCAACCGGAACTATACACTTAGCTCCTCAAATTCACAAATGTCTGATTCTCTACCGGACTACTCAAATTCCCAAAACCCCTCTCTCGGAGTTATTTCACAATCTCATAGTTAGCCTAGAAATATCTCTCTCGATAACATCTATTAGCTTAGGGAAATTTCTCAATGTTTAGTATTCTCATATTTAAGGGTTTCCTCAACGTTTTGAATACTTGTATGTTCGGGACATTTTCTCATACTAGGTCGAATCCTCACATTCTGGGTCGACTATTTTTTTCTAAGGGAGTTTGGTGGTCCCTTATCAATCTTTTACTTCTTTCAACGGTTCATATCTTTGAATTATCGTTATCCTCTAAGTAGAGGTTTATTATATCTTTCCACTATCATTTATTTTGTGGATTCGTTCAATTCGGTTCTCTAACCATTATCGGGAGTTTACTAATCCCGTACAACTCTCTCATGTTCTAGTGAGTTCATAGGTTTGTGTTACAGTTATTTTTGATTCGATAGTTTCGTGTGCGTCAACGTTTTCGTTAATTCGCGAAACGACTCTTCTACGAGTCACTAACCAAGCAATACTCATCTACGAGTCGGTCTATATCACTAAGTTAGACCGCACATTCATACAAGGGTGGTTAGTACACACAACATGCATCAAGATATACAATCAAGCAATAGAACATTTTCATGCTTTTATCTTGATTAAGTCGGCACACAGGCAAATAGCACACAAATCAGTATAATCCAGTTAGCATACGGGGCATGAGAAAATCATACCTTTCACCATGGTTTAACTTTACCGTGTCCTTACGTTCCTCGGGTCTTACTCTCAAATCACTGATCACATATCAAGTGGTTCTATTAATATCAGGATATTACGTTATGTAACTACTCTTACTCCCGTACTTACCCCGTTATCCCGTTAATCTTAGGTTCTTAGGGGCATATTCTTCTTACCATAATTACTCTACCAATGGCTTACTACTAATGCCAATTTTTTACCCGACCAACCTTGCCAGGGTCGGTCGAAGTCAGTAGGTTACGGGTTTACAAAATTTTAGTTCGACCGACCCTACCAAGGTCGGTCGAAGTCAGAAGACTTCCGGATTTGAAAATTTTAGCCCGACCGACCTTACCAAGGTCGGTCCAAAGGTCGGTCGAAGTCAGAATACTCCGGGTTTGCAAATTCCAGGCCGACCGACCCTACCAAGGTCGGTCGAGCCGAGTACCCATTTTAACTACTCACTTTGAACTCCAAATTCACCTTAATTCTCACCCAATATTTTCCTAACCTTTATACATGTTTTATAACATGTGTTAGTACCCTAAAACACTCCTTAAACCTTCCTAAATCATTGGTAATACTCATACTCCATTCGTGCTCAATTCTACAACTTAAATTCTCATTTTTGCACTTATGCACTCTAGTGCATTTCCCAAACTCATCTTAATGGTTTACACCTTGCCCTCAAGCATTTTGACCATTCTAAATATTTTCTAACCATTTTCATTTCATTACACAAGTTCATCCTCCATTTCCAAGGTCATGCACATTAAGTCTTTTCCTAGAAACCCATTGCACTACAACACTCATTTGCTACAAATTTTTACCCTTCCTTTTCCAACTCTTCTATCCACATTCAAGGGTGGTTAACTAACCCAAATAAATCTCTTACAACACCTCGTTAATCCCCTAGGTTTTTTTCACCCATAACAACACCTAAAGCACTTTATTTCTACTAAAATTTTCATAACTTACCTACAAATGTAAACATTGCCCAAATGCACAATTTTCACCTAAGCCAACTCAAAACTAGCCACACCCATAAAGGGTCCTACCAGAACATAATATCCATTCAAAATCCATCCATAATCCTCCAAACACAACATAATGCATAAATCATAAAATGCATGGCTCTTAGGCCCTAAAATCACAATTCTCTCCTAATCACAATCAAACACAATTTTGGTCCAGATTTTGTTTCATCTTTTATTTCCCCATCCCAAAATTCTAAAGCATTAAGATAGTAGTTAAGGAAAGCTTTTTACCTTAACCTTCCAAGTTCCTTTTCAATTCTCCTCTTTCTCTTCTTCCCATTTTCAGTCAATAGGCAATGTAGTTGCCAATACTCCAGCCCAACGCCTAAAAGGGATACAATGAACAACAATTAATCTCCTATACCCCTTGGAATAACTCTAATTCAATGAAAGGACGTAAAGCACAAAAGTTAGGGTTTTACCTTTAGAGTTCTTGAAGGGGTTTTAAACCTTGAATCAAAAGGAGGGCTCCACCATCATTGGAGAGTTGAACCAATGCTCAAAACAAGAATAGAGCAATGCATTAAAAAGGGGCAAAAATAGGTCAAACCAAGAAGGGAGGAAACATGGGTTTTCCTTGGATTTTCTTACCTTGAATGAAAGAGGAGGTGTCTAGCTCCAAGAATATGTAGTTTTCTCTTCAAATGGCCAAAACCCATGGAGGTCAACTTCCTCCATCTGATATTTTGAAAATATAGAAATGAAGCTCTTGGTGTGGGGAGTTCAAATATGCAATATATTTTTCATTTGGAGCATGGAGTTGGCTAGAGCATGTGAAGAAGGGTGGAGTAGCCATGGAGGAGCTTCAAAAATCGCCATCCATGGGAGAGAGGAGGGGCTGCCGGCTGGGGAAGAAGAAAAGGAAGGAAAGAGAGAAAAGAGAAATGAGGGAGGAGAGAGAAGGGGAGTGTACCTTTTCTACTTTTTCTCCTTTTTGCTTTTCTTCTTCTTTTCTTTTCTAGCTAATTAGGTGTGTGTGAGAGAGAACTAATTCCCTCTTAAAAACGGCCACCTCTATTAGTTAGGCTAGGGGAATTTTCGTCTTTTACAGAAAACGCTCGTTAATTTACCCGGTTTGGCACTATTCACTAACCGGGCCCGTTTTCCGGATTTTTCTCGTTTCTTTGATTTTAATGGTTCTTAAGCTTCCATTAATGTTTAATTATAGTTATATATTCAACCATAATTTTTACGGGTCTGTTTAACCACTTAAATTCACGTTTTCGGGTTTCCTCGAAAAACATGCTCTAAGACTCCGTTAGCGTTTTAACCCATTATTTGGATCCGTCTTCTTCGGGAATTGTTCCCACATATTATTTAGGTGTAGTTAAGCCCTAATAATCCGTCTAGGACTCTAACCGAGGCATATACCTCCTATGGTTGCGTAACGCTCGTTTTTACAATTTACACTTTTTAAGCGTTTTCTCTTTTCTATTGGCTTTATTTTCTTCAACAATATTCTTTAGGCGCTATTAGGCCCTTGAATACCATATTAGGATAATTTAATCACATTTTTAAGTTCGGGGTATTTCACTACAAGTCGAGAAATGTAATTTTTTGTAGGTATATGATAACAACGATAACCTTTGTGGAGGTGACTATACCAATTGAAAACACATGGTAAAGGTATTGGTTGTAGTTTATGGGTTGTTTTGTTTCGAAGAAAGGGAAAACATCTACAGCCAAAGGTTTTAAAGCAACAATAATCAGGATGTTTGTTGTACATTTTACAAAGGGTCGATAAAGGCACCCTATTGATTAGAAACACTGACGTCATGAATGCTTATGTCCAGAAACTGATGGTCAAGTTGGAGTGATATAGTAAGGAGAGACTTATCTCAACAATGTGACGATGCTTCATTTCAACCACCCCATTCTGTTCAAGTGTAGGACATGAAACTTGCTGAATAATCCCAAGATTGCTCAACAGGTGAGTGAAAGCTTGACTCTTAAACTCACCTCCTCCATCACATTTAAAGATTCTGATTCTTTTTTATTAAATCGACATTCAATACGTTGAAACTTGACAAAGATTTAAAGAAAATATGACTTTTTCTTCAAAAGGTATAACCAAGTAAAGCGACATGATCATCAATGAATACAACATAGTATCAAAAGCCACTGAATGATGACACAGGTGCGGGACCCTAAATATCACAATGTATCTTATTCCGTGATGGTGATGCAGAGTTTGAATCATCTTGGATTGAGGATGTCCTAGACAAGCACGCCATATGAGCATTAATGACTGCCTTATTAATAGGCTGATATTTTATATACTCTTTACTGTTGAAATCCCTTGCTCTCGTTACCTTTTTCCCCAATTTTTGTGTTTAATTGAAGTCCATTCATTTATTGAAGCGAAAATATCTGGAAATGATTTATTCTGATGTTTATATGACTTAGAATGGATTAACGGGGAATTTGGCAGTTTGTGAAGGAGAAAGCTTGAGATAGATAATAAATTTGTTTAGTGGAAATAAATAAATTAAAGTGTCTATACTAAATTCCTATTTATGTGGAGGTAACTCTAGACTCTTCCATGGGAAAAATAATTGAAAAGAGTAAGTTAAAGGAATTCATAAGTCTCTGTTTACTTCGTGAAACTGAAGAAAATTAAAAGAAGACATTAATGAACAAGCGAAGAGCATTGAATTTAACTTATAAATGAAGATTTTGGCATAGAAATCCAGCCACATTAAAGCGAAAATATCTGGAAATGATTTATTCTGATGTTTATATGACTTAGAATGGATTAACGGGGAATTTGGCAGTTTGTGAAGGAGAAAGCTTGAGATAGATAATAAATTTGTTTAGTGGAAATAAATAATTAAAGTGTCTATACTAAATTCCTATTTATGTGGAGGTAATCTAGACTCTTCCATGGGAAAAATAATTGAAAAAAGTAAGTTAAAGGAATTCATAAGTCTCTGTTTACTTCGTGAAACTAAAGAAAATTAAAAGAAGACATTAATGAACAAGCGAAGAGCCTTGAATTTAACTTATAAATGAAGATTTTGGCTTAGAAATCCAACCACATTTCACACACACACAACAACACTTTTTCAAATCATTCACGACCACACAACTCACGTAGAGGCAACCCTAGAAGCAACATGGAGTTCCTCATCTCCCATCTTCATGATCTTCAACCTCAAGTCCAGGATCTTGCAGATCTGGCAAGCGCAGGATATCCAAGAGTTTTTTTATTCGCTATGATGAATTCTCTTTCTTTCTTTGTTATCTCTTTTGTTAGTATGCTAGACTAGAAGGGTTTAACTCCGGGGATGGTTATTTGTCGCTTGAGATGATTTTACTATTTCTTCTACTAGTTTGATTTTAGATATTTACAGATTATTACAAATGAATTTATTCCTTGCGCTTTCAATAAATTTAGCGACTTTATTGGATTGCTTTATGAAATCTATTATGATCAAATCGGGGATTAATAGAAAGGTCAAATTAACCTGTAAACTTGTGAATAAATGAATCGAATTGATTATGTTTTACTTCAAAAGCATAATAAATTCCTCATGCTTTATGCATCTACATGTGTTGTGCTTGTATCTTGATTAGAAATTGCATGTTCTGGTAGATGAGCTCTTTTGAGACTAGGATTTAGTCCTTAAGAGAACTTTAGGAATTTTACCAATCTGTATCACAAATTAACTAGTGAGTGTTGCAAGATCTATCAAGTGAAAAAGATAACTTGAACCCGGGGTTCCACCTCATCCACTTATTTACTTACTTAATTTTGCTTGCTTATTTACTTGTTTTCCTTTATTTTTAATTTATAAAAAAACAATAACCCCCTAAATTTATGTTTTTCTAAGGCTAGACTTATTTACTATCATGTCCCGCGAATTAATACCCGGTTGCTTCTATTTACTATACTGCAGTGACTGAGATTTTTGCAACCTGGAGGCTTTTGATTTGCTATTTTCTAGATTAATTTATTTAGTTTTAGTAGATCAAAATTCCTATTTGCACTTATCTACAGAATACAACTAGTTTTAGTAGATCAAAATTCCTATTTACACTTATCTACAATATATATCTCACCGGATTTTCTTCCCTTCATCAGGACTTCACCTGTCACTTGATCCTTTATACAGAACCTAAATTCAACAAACTCAAAAGTGGAGAAGTTATCTTTAGTGAGATGACTAACATATAACAAATTTCTCTCCCGTTTTGGGAACAACCAGAACATTATTCAGTTTCACTGAGTCATTGTGACCTTTAAGTTGACTCTCACCAGTGTATTGAATGCATAACCTCAACCCATTTCCAACAACAAATAAATCGCTACCTTTATAAGGTTTAGGTTGAACAATCATACATGTATTGTTAACCATGTGAGTTGTTGCCGTAGAATCAATGTACAAAGCCGAGGAAACTTCATCTATAATGAATGTATTGAAGGCTTTAGGTAGATTTTCCTTAATAGATGCAGTGTATGAGTGATCCCACCTGAAGAAGCAAGAAAGGGCAGTGTGAATTGTTCTTCCACAATTTTGACAAGGATTATCAACGAAGCTAGATGTTCCTCCAGCATCAGAAATGTTATTATTCTTGAAGCTAGTAGTGCCACTAGATCTTTGTAGATAACCACCACCTCGATAGGTGTTTCTTACATGATAATTGTTTCTACCGCGTCTTTTATAGTAGTAGTTACCAGAACCTCTTCCTCGTTGATATTGGTTGCCAATGGTATTTTCATGCGTGACAGTAAATGTAGAATCTTGAATATTGTCTTTCACTTCTTTCTTATCATCTTCTCCTTCCCTCAGATCATAAGCTTCAATCGCAATGATAAACCCCTTGAATGTAGGGTAAGATGCACGAGTTAGCATGATTGAGCGAAGAACTTTGTATCTCTTCCCACAACCTTGCGTGAACATCAAAATTAAAGTTTGATTGTAGAGAGACTTTCGAAGACTGCTTTGAATCACTACAACAATATTCATCAACCAGGGCAATTTATATAATATCAAGGGAGGCAACATAAAACTTGCCTCTAAACAGAGATCAAAGGGGGCGAGCATAGAGTTGCTTCGGATTGTGTGATCAATGGAGGCAAGTCAATTAATCGCCTCTGTTGGTGCGATCAATGAGGGCGACACAAATACATTGCCTCCGTTATTGTGCAGTCCGTGCCAAGATACATAATCTTTGGAGGCGAGTCGTTTTAGGTTGCCTCGGTTGTTTGGTATATAATCGGTGGCAAGTTCTGTTCCCTCCCTTGACTTATTTACGGTGACAAGTAATTAGGTCGCCTTCGTTGTTTTATAAGTAATTTTAAAAAAGTAACATTTTTGCTCATGTCGTCGAGCTCATCTCTCCGCCATCTACATCCCGGTTTATTGCTTGCTCTGAAATTAGGGTTCTGAAGATTTCCTTTCTTGCTGAATCAACGTCAAGTACCAGAGCGTGGACACCAATATGAGCAAGGGACTAGAGATTTTCAAAAATCTCAGCACGGGAGTTTTCTGTTCCTCGATTCTCCTGTTGGTACTGGCTTCTCATATTCCACCACTGCGGATGGTTGGCCATCTTCTGAGACTAAAGCAGCAAAAGAGGCCTATAATGTCTTCCTCAAGGTACTTTGTATCCCTGTTTTTCCTTCCTATTCAAACAAATTCAGCCGGAGCTTGCGGGTACGGTAATCTCTTTAGCCAGGGTTACGACCAAAACACAGCAGCACTAAGCACAATACTTTTCAACAGCGGTCTCACTTGCGGTGCTTGCTAAGAGATGAATTGTAGTGCAGATCCACAATGGTGTTTAGCTGGTTCAACCGTTTTTACTGCAACAAATTTCTGCCCACCTAACTTTGCTCTCTCAAATGACAACGGTGGTTGGTGTAATCCACCACTACAACATTTCGATCTTGCTGAAACCGCTTTTCTTCAGATCGCAAAGTACCATGCTGGAATCGTCCCCGTCAATTTTAGAAGGTGCATGCGGATTTCTTCCACTCTGTTCACTTACTAGTTAGTTTAGTTAGTACTATGATGAAGCCATATTCTCTTCGACGTTCTTGCAGGGTTTGATTATGTTGTTGGCTATTTGGTAATACTTTTCTGTCAATTTGTAATAGAGCAGTTCTTATATGATCTACCTGAACATCTTAGAAAGTGCATAAACATAAGCATATGCTGATGTTGTCCGGCTCTACACCGGAGCCATGCCCATTTTTAAGGTTTTCCGCTTGTCTAGCTGGTTTTTCTTTTTCATTCTTTCATGCAGTCCTTGGTACATACTGCGGCTACTTACGGCTGTAACTTATTGGTTCTTAATTTTTTTGTCATCAGGCATATGGGGATTCTTCATTCAAGGAATGTAAGAAAGCTTCTTTAGGTGTTGTTGCTGTATTTACCAATAATTTGCTGGTAATATGTAATAATCGAAGAATGCCTTGGCTTTTCCTGAACCGAGAAGCTCACCTGGGAAGTTTATTCTAGTTAAACTATGACCTGTCTAGTTGAACATATCGTGAGTGTGATTTGCATAATTTTTAGCCTCATAAACTAGAAGTTCACTCCCGTGCGTCTGTAGATGCACTTCACACTAATTTGTTAGGCATGATTCTAAATTCCATCAAATGAATGTGTAGGTTAGCACGCTTCTGGATATTCCTATCAGTAATAACTACTAAAAGGCACGTATATGATGCCATATAAAATGTTCAGTTCTGACAATTCTTCTACTTATGGTCAAGGAATAGTCACAGCAGGATACTATTTCCCAATTTTCAGGAAAAATAATTTCTGATTCAGAATCCATCCAGGCAAGAGCTGAAGCTGTCATGCTCCTGAAGCAGTTGAATTTTCCTGTTCGTTTTTGAATCTATTGCTTTTATTCAGCTTTGAATCAACTTTTTTTGGTAGTTTTTATGAGAGCATGCTTAGTCATTTTTCTTAAGACTTCAAGATTTGTTGTTTTCATGCTATGAACAGATATGTTTCTGTAATGAATGCTATATTCTCAGCTCAGCGCTCAATGGTATAATATTTGTAGACTAACAATTCATTTTCTCAGTAGTTATTTTTCTATCCACATTATGCTATCTACTCTGGAGGGACTAAGATTGTATCATTTTATTATGGCTATCTTTGTTCTTGTCTTTGAATTGTTCAATACTAAAGATTTATACTTGTCAATTTTGAGCTGCATGTCCCAATTGATTCGTGTGTGATTGGAGCCCAGCATTCTACATTCTTACAGCAGGTAAAATCTTTTCTTTCCCACTGCTTAGATTCTTCTGAGTTCAATCCTGAAGATCAGGTTTAACATAAATAATGTATTGACAAGCTTCATATATTACTAGAGGTGTCTATCTGAAGCCGCAGCTATTAGATGGGTTGTACCAGTACTTATCTGTAAGTTCCTTGGTAAAATAGTATGTTCATAACCTTAAGCTAACATAGCTTATTATATTATGAGTTAGTGCATCAGGAACATTCTTCTTCATGTATTGTTGATCCTTCTGTTTGTTGCTTGACATGCTTGCTATATATGCAGACAGTATTTGCAACTGACATGTACTGTCGTAACTTCTTACAACTCCCAAACATGAGGGTGTATCATCATCATCATTATCTTCTTCTTCTTCTTCTTTTTCTGTAATTCGACACTCCAGTATCACTCGAGACAAATCATCACATCAAGCTGTCTGAGCAACTGGGATGTCTTCACTAATGTGTATTCTTAATATTTTTTGAGAAAAAAACTGCACATTAAGCTGTTATACTACAAATTAAAAACAGGTGGTGTAGAGAATGGAGATAACGGTGATATTGCATATGACTATTACCATCGTTACATGGTAATTATTTAATAAATTTCATCCCCTTTTTTTAGTTTATTTTATTTTATTTTCCGTTGATGATTTATTGTTATTATATATAGCTAATCTAGCGGTATATGTATCGTGAAACAAGCAGGAAGACATTGATATAATGCAGTCACTTGGTGTGAATGCGTACAGATTCTCAATTTCATGGTCTGGAATTTTACCAAGTAAGCCAGCTAATTTAGCTAACTAAATTAATTAACTGAACTGTAAAGAAATTAATTTATTTGCTTGCTTGTTTACAGGAGGAAGAGCTAGTAAGACCAACACCAAAGGCGTGGAGTTTTACAACTAAATCATACTTAAAGGTTAATTAATTAATTAGACTAAAAAATAACCTTCTATTTTCAGATTATGAAATAAGTAACCATCACCTACTGTTGTAGGTATTAACCCATTCGTTACACTTCATCATTTCGAACTCCCACATGAACTCGAACACAATTACAGTGTAATTTCACGGTAACTAAAAACAGAATGTCTCATTTGTTGCTAAGATTGTGTGACCTTATGATTTTATATGAATTGATTTTCCACAATCGTTTCCTTTTTGAGAAGTCTCTTTCTTCCTTATATATCTCTTATATTTGAATTATCAAAGCTATGAACAAGGAGCTCCTTCTTGGACCTTGCGTTATCACTGTGGTCTTTGCATGAAATCACTTGTGGATGGGAAAGATTTCTGAACTCCCATAAAAGTACCAGAAATATTTTTTCCCATTCTATTTTATGGTAAGAGTGTAGCCTCTTTGTGAAATGTTGATGGGTGTTTATTGGTTGTTTAATCATGGCTTGCATTATGTTTCCAGGTTTTATATTTTGGATCCCTGTCAGTCCCCTTAACTTTTTGTACACCCTTCTCTTTCCTTCTATGCTTAGTTCAGTTTAGAAACAATAATGAATCCAGGTTCTGCAAAGTTAGTGGGAAATTGAAGTATGAGTTATTGCTTCTGGACTGATGTACCACATGTCTAATTAGTGTCTAGTTTGATTTTGACTAGGCAGTGCTTGAGAATAGAAGTAAGGCCTTTACTCTAGGGCGCTATATAACAAAGCATGTAAAGGAGCAATCTCTCTCTTATAGTAATGGTGAATATCGCACTTAATTATGAAGACAAGATTGTGATTCAACTCATAATGGGCTTATGTTTGTTGATTATTACAGGGTTCTTCCTCTTCAAGCTCGGATGGGTTTATGTCATTAGGCTCTACGATGATCACCCAGGAGATCATTGAGGTTCTTGATGTTGACATTGAGGAACGAGGGCTACTCATTGATTGAGTCAGAAGCTGCAATATTTCTTCCATGCTTGATGGACAAGGATAGAATGCTGTGATGTTGTTGGTTTTCTTGTTGACAACCATGGAGCTTAATTGAGTACAGTTGAAGAGCATGCACAATATTACAATTTTGACAGCTGAACGAGACACTGAAATAAAAAAAGCTTCTCTTAATGCGTTGGCTACATGCTACAAGATTTTTGGTATGGATGGATAAGTCATTGTGTTTGCACATTTTATTTCATGGATGGTTTGTAGTAAGGTTATCCTTAATTAATGTTAAGTATCTATCATTGTAGACCAAATTGCAGTCTTAAGTAAAAATTTCAAAATTAACAACACTCTCTTGTCTTCTCATGGGTGCGTTGTGTCGAGCATCAGAACAGGTGCTTCATGATTTTATTTTATTTTCTAAAAATATCATCTAGAAGGGCAACAAAAGTCGCCCTGATAGATAATCAAAGGGGGCGACTAAGAGTTTTGTCACTATTGACAGAAATCAAAGGGGGCGATTAACATAACTCGCCCTCATAGATGACAATCAAAGGGGGCAACTAACTGACTCGTCACCGTAGAATACAGTCAAAGTCTGGTGAGAATAACGACCAAAGAGGGCAAGGTATAGAGTCACCCTCTTTGATTGGGCGAGTTTTCGAGCTTGCCGGCGTTGACCAAAACAACGGGGGCGACCACCGTAAGTCGCCTCTGTTGATTATCTATGAAACAGAGCAACAATGTTGCTTCGTTTGATTCAGGTCAAAGAGGGCAACTAAAGTCGCCCTCATAGATCTTTCAAGCAGGGCAAGTAAAAAGGTCGACACTACAGTCTAACATAGCATATCTTCAGAGGCAATTCTGGGGGCAATTATTTACTCGCCCTTATAGTTTATCGAGGCAAATATTGATCTATTAGACTAAAAGTTTGTCCTCATAGATCTAATATGTTGTAGTGATAATTGGTTTATCTTCAAGTTTTAGATGTCTGAGTTTTTGCTTTAGTTGAAATTCACGATCATTTATTGATCGAAGAATGTCATTTTGCAACTCGATCCATATAGCTTTAGCAAGGTACAACCAACAACTTGCTCCACGGAGTCCTTTAAGATGGTCGACATTATCCATGTCCTAACAATCGCATTCTTCTCCTTCCATTTAGTGAGATCTGAACTGTCGATCAGAAGTTCCTTTGCTATCACTTCAAGAACCTGAACAGATTCAAGAAGATTCAGCATTTGAGTCCTCCAGTTTTAATCGGTTTTCGTCTTGCTATCCTTTCCTTAATTGAGCTCGAAGCCTGTCTTCGTAGTCAATGATACATCTAAGGTGTTGTCGAATTTATCAAGCTCTTAATCAATGTGACTGAAGATGCTGTTGTTCTAGTCGCAATGGGCCTTTTGTTGGTCAATTTTCTTCTTTAATATCTATTTTTCTTTAGCGTTAGAAAATGATAAAATCTGATCCAACTGGATTCATTCTATACCAGAATTGCGTTCGTTTTGTCAATGATATAAACCGCAGGAACTTACATATACATACATAGCAATTGTCCATATAGAAAATTCAATCATGACTCAGACACAACATTGGTAGTTAGGTTCAGTTGGATTGGTATGACACGTCCTCCAGATCCTCCCTGCTTCTGCATTTACTACACATGTTGTGGTTAGTTATTGACGACGGGAAAGGTGGGTTTTGGTTTTGAATCAGCAGAGCAAGAGGACAAGGATAGCCTTTTTGGTCAATAAGTAGATGGGACACGATATGAAATGTATACGAACATACGTGGATTGATCTTCCTTCGGCAGAAACGGAGCTGGCCGCGTACGTGGATATATATATATATATACCTGTTGCAGCAGTATCAGATTCTTACCTTTTGGTTGCTGGAGTGGAGGTTGGACGTGTGTCCCTCAACTTTATTGAATAAATGCGCACAATCAAAGCGTGCCTCTCATGCAAAGTACTTAACCGTGGTCTGATGCGCGCGATTCTGTTGCATATATCCCATCCTTCTTTAATTGCCGTGAATGAAGCTAGCATGCATATGGGATTCAGTGTGCGTGCATAATGACTGTATTTAAAAAGATTCAACTGGCCGCTGTTTACTCTATCGGTGCTCTGTATCTTGTATATTTCTACTTTGTTATATGTCATTCCTTATCCATCTTTAGAGGTTAGGTTACATTTGTCGTTGTTCATGCAGGTTGCCTTTTTCTTTTGATTGTGTTGCTTGGGTGACGTCAATAGTGACGAAAATACTTCTGATTCACGTGTGTGTGTGTGAACGGGTAATCCGGTCACAACAGAGCATGCATGTTTATCACATAAACCAATTTCTAGTGCTTACAGCATGCACATCAAACACCTATGGTATGGTACCTTTAAGTGAATAAAAAAATAAAACTTTGAAATATAGTGATCTGAAGGATGGACAAACCTAATATTGAGGTTTTATGTCAAATAACTCTTAAGGATCCTAATTGTGATCCATTAACTCTCAGTCTTCAAAAAAAAATGTGTGTGTGACAGACAAAAATATATAATACAAGTTAAGAACCCACATATGGCACAGGATATAAATGTATAAAGCTCCATGATGGTGTAGCAGGAGATAAAAAAAAAAGTTAAAACCATTGGATTAGGATTAAGGAATTTATAAATGGGTTAGGTTAGGTTAGGGTTAAGGTAGTCTAATCCGTGAAACTGTATATCTATTTCTTTTTAATTATATGAATAATTTTTTTCATTATAAATTTAGTAATCATTTGTTTTAATTATCAATTAAGTTTGAATTTAATCTTACTATATATTTAAAATTTATGTACGAATTTTTTTGTGATTACATTAACTATTTTAAGATTATATCAAAACATATGATATCATTTATCTGATATTATACTTAATTATGCTTTAACTTATAACACTACAACAATATTGCTTAATTGGGGCAATTTATAGACTATCAATTAGTGCATCTTAAAGGTTGCACTTAAAAGTTACAGCAAATAGGGCACCATTATCGTGCACTACTTGACTATAGCAAAAGGGGCACTTAGAAAAACTTGCACTAATAGATATTATCAATTGGTGCAATTGTTTATGTCGCTCTATTTGGTGATGTTTCCTCAAAACTATAGAACTACAAAAACGATCAAATGGGGCATAGGAAATTTTTGCTCCGATAGAGTTTATCAATAGGTGCAACATTAGAGGTCACACTAATTGATATTTTCTAATAGTGCATCTTCAACTAGTTGCACCAATGGTGCATTAAGTTCATTATTAAAATATGATCAATAGGTGCAAAACAAAAGCTTGCACTAATATAGATTATCTGTTGGTGCAATTCTTTCTAGTTGCCCTATTTGTATATTGTTCAAACGGTGCATAGTGAAAATTTTGCTCCAATAGAAAAAATCTATTAGTGCAATTTTATCTCCCTCCAACAGACTGAAGCTATTAGTGCAAGATAAACCTTTTGCTCTAATTATATTGATTACATAGTGCAATTGAGTGACGTGGCTGGATTTATATAGTTGGAGCAACCGGTTTTGTGCCCTATTAGATATACTCAGTTGGGGCATATGCTTATTTTGCACCAATAGGCTATAGAAATCAGAGCAAAAAATTTCACTAGCGGTCATTTTGCAACCCTAACTGGTGAACAAGGAATGGAACTCACGGTCATCTTCATTCTCTTCACGCAAGTCAGGGCCTTACCTCCCACCATAGAACTTCATCTTTCTCCTCTCCACTGTCATCTCACACAACCGCCCGCTCTCCCACCTACGCTGTCGACGATGTTTGTGGTCGGCCTCGAGTTCGCTTACACTGTCGACAAAGAAGACACAGTGATTTCCACTACGACACTGAGAAAGGAGTATATGTTGCTAGTGGCGGATATCTACTGCGGCCCTGAGTATCCGACGAACAAGACCAGCAACACCACTCCAACCTGCGTTCCTTTGCCGCTCTCTGTCACCAGCTGCATCACTCCAGTTACCGCCAACCCAACCCCAGCTCTCCCTTATTCTATACTTTCTTTTAAGAGATTTCATCAGTCGAAGATACTGTTTTACTCTCTCTCGAGTTCTGGTTACCTTTTGCCGTGTTCTGTTTTTTCAGGCTTTGAAAATTGATAGCTGGTTAACTGCTTGGCCTAATGTCGTATATCTCTACTTGTGCGTGTACAAGGCACTGATGTTGTACTTTCTCTGATTGCAGAAATTCTGAAACAACACAATCCCTAAGGTCTGGAAAGTATGAATTGTTTGTTCCGTCTTTCTCTTCTTGTGCGTTCTGCTTAGTATATGTTGATAGTACGTATTATAGCTATGTATTCCTAGGGTTGTCAGCCTCCTAGACATCTGCTAACAGTCCTGAATAGCCTCTGGTTCATAGTTTTTTGATCACATGGATAAGCGTTTTTATATCAAACTATCTCTTAGCAAGTTTTATCGTTTTGCATTCCCTTTGTAATGCTGAAATTTTCAGTCACTAGTTAATCTCCATGTACTTTCTCTCATGACTGTCAATTCATGTGATGTTGTATTTTGAGTGAAACTTTCTTGGTAGATATGTCTAATATGTGATTAAACAATTGACTTATTTGTTTTCCTTGTCGTTGCAGGATGTGTATGTAACAGTAACAGTAACACTGAGATGAATTATAACTTGGTTGCTGTCCAAAACTGCAGAGATTTATGGATTTGTCAGCAGTGATGGTATTTCATGGTTTTCTTTGTGCTTGCTCTTGCAGGAGGTACTTGTGTATCAGCCAACCCTGAATTTCTTAATATTTTCGTTGGGAATATGATACCTCTCAGAATTGCTGTGGGAACTAAAGTCACATATAAGCAGTCCAAGTAAACCTGTTATATCATAATGGTAGAAGAGAAGGAGTGAATGATGTTTGTATAAACGAAATGCTTCTGTTAGATATCAGTGGTAATAACTTGATATCAACTGCTTGTCAATAGTGATATCTGTTGCTACCATGAGAGGTAATAGGGAAAAAGCATGCTATGCCAACTATCATCCCATCTTAAGAGAGTGGAGCGGAAAAGCAATTTAGAGCATTGATATAGGGAAAAAGCATGCTATGCCGTATATTTCTATGGTCGTGATCGGTGGAGTCTGTTTGCTTAAGGTATGTGATTAAAAGCTCTTTTCTATTCTTTAAAAAAGGTTCCTTGCTTCTTTTCTATCTTATGCATTATTAATATAAAGACATGGAGTATACTCTACAGAAGAGCTCGATATACTAAGATTACCTTGCGATTTGGTGAAGAAATCGCTTATAGTATTATACTTTCGTGTATTATGCTATGGAATTTTTTATATGTGTTCACGTGTAATTGCTTCTTTGTATATTAAAATCCAGACATAATGTCATAGTCAAGGGCTTAGTTAATTATGATAATGCAGAAACGGCTTGGCTGCAAAGCCACATGGGTTTAGTAGACTTCCAAAACTGAACAGTACGATGTTTGGTATTAAATTGATCATTATTGGTATGAGATTTCGAAAAGGGGGGAGTCAAAGGGGTGAGGGGACAATGGCTTGTGGGTTTTGTGGTACATAATTACGTTTTATATCAGAAACCCAGATAGTTTTGGGTATTGCTTCCCTATATCAATGCTTCAACCCCGATTACGTTAGTTCACACATTGTTGGTTCAATATCAGCAAAAAGAGAACAAGAAACCGGATGATGTAGCAGAAATACCCATTCAAAATTCAAAAAAAGTAGAGGATACCAAAATCATAGATGTAAATGAGGAGGAGGAGGAGGACAGCGACAACACAAGCTCAACAGATTTGCAGCCTATGCCAATGTCCCCTGAAACAGCACTTGGTGGAGGAGGAGTAGGAGATACAAAGATGGTGAGTGACAGCAGATGACTATATAATGATTCTACCTCCTCCATTCTAAACTAATCCAACAAAGAGGAGGAGAGTTATATAATAATTTACCACTTCTTCTCATTATCTGCAGGAGGAAGTGGAGATGGAAGATATATTTGAAGAGGCTGTACTAGACATAGATGGCTGTGATGCAAAGAACCCACTTGCTGTTGCAGACTACGTGGTGGATCTCTACACTTATTACAGAAAAATGGAGGTAAAGAAATAAATGAAACTCAAATCAATTATAAAAGATTCTCAAAACCTATTTGTTCAATTTCGATGGTTTATATTATATCTCCATATGAAAAACATTGTAATTTGGTCGGTATGTGTGTGTGTGTTGTATGGTGAATGATTTGCAGCAGGATTGTAGTTTAGTGTCACCTGATTACATGAGTAACCAGTTTGACATCAATCATAAGATGAGAGCCATACTCATTGACTGGCTAATTGAGGTATACTCGATCTCCTAAACCTCTTACTGATTGATTGATTCCTCTGAAATGAATTGAGAAATCTTTGTCATTTGGGTTGTGAAGTTGAGATTGTGATGAATAATGCCAGGTACCTCATATTGCTATTCTAATGGATTTTGGAAATGCACGTCCTGCTATGAGGTAGATCCGCTCTCGTTCTGAGGCTTTGCGACTGCAGGTTTCTGTCTAAGTTTTATCTATTTTTTCAAAATATCTATGTTGTCTCATTTTTCCTAATTAATATGTATGTATACATATAATGGTTTAGGAATGGGCTGCTGAGCATTGTACTGCCCCTTTCCGAGCTCCTGAGGTATGGGACTGTTCAAACCATGTTGATATGCTCACAATTTTATTACTGTTTCCACTATTTGTGAACGTAATTGTTTCCTTGGTACTAGTGAGCATTGATTTTCTTTATTTTGCTGATTCAATCAAGAGGGTTGTAGGTAACTTGATTGCTATGTTACAGCTTAGACGGAGACAACATCCCAAATTCAATGAATCTTGTCGATGCAACGGGAAATGTTTTGGGCGGAGCCCCAACACCTCTCAAGACAACATCACTAAATCTATGATTGCTTTAAAAGGTCTTGATTTTTATGTTATAAGCAGCACAATGCTACATATTTAACATAGACCTCCCATATTGTAATTAAACATCTTCCAAAAGAGTTCCTTTTGGGCTTACGTCTGATTGCCCTTGGTTTCAGTCCAGACGTCTGCACAAGGTGCTGAAGTATGTGTCTGAGGTTCATTCTCTATGTGGGGTGCTTGGTTTGGATTTTGGAGAGAATGTAAGCGAAGTCCATCCTAGCTGCAAAAATCGGATTCTAAACAGTCCACAAACATCAGTGATAAGACGTTGCAAGGGCTCGAGGAAACATTCACCAAACTGTATGAGGAAAGGGATTCTCGACATCGAAGGTATGTAACTATGCTTGCATTGGGTATTTTGCTTGTCATGGCTTTTGTAAGGTTTGGTTTCTAGGTTTAGATACATTCAGGTCTCTGTTCAGTGGTGTTATTTGCTACTTCTAATAAATGTATTAATGATCTTATTTTTTTACCCACGATTGAAAGATGTTATGTCATCTCTGTCTGAGCTTTGGAATGCGAGGGATACACCAGATTCTGAAAGAAGCAACTTCTCCCGCATAGCTCAAATTTGTAGATGTTCCTCTGACCAAGCAATTAGAGACATGGTGCCCTTTCAATGGATGCAATTGTCATGGTTAGTTTCTCATTTCTTCACCACTTTCAAGCTTGAGAATGATTAGAAGAGAGGTTAGTGTCTTCTATGTGGAAAATAATACTTAATTCTTGCAAGATTGAGTTTAGTCAGCACTAGCATTGTGTAGAATAGTTCTAATTAGTTTCATTTTCACTCTCAGGTATGCAGAGGACATTTGAAGCAGCTGTTGTTGCTGGACTCATCTTTTAGAATTTTTATGTTTTGAACAGTTGAAGCAGTTATATTGTGTATTCCAGAACAGTTTATGTTGTATGATTCATTGATGTGTAGAAACATGAAAGTTACGATTGTGTAGAAAATCCAAAGTTACCATTGTGTAGAAATGGAATGATATTATATTGTTTGTGGTAAATAATATATAATATTTTGACGCAATTTTTAATTTTCATGTTTTTGTTAATAGAATATAAAAGATTAAATAGAGTACTAACAATAAAAGATCAAATAGAATGAAAATTATCTGTGCAGGATTTTCTTTTTTTTTCAAATTTGAAAGGTCAAATAGGGCAACTCATTTTTGCACCAAATGTGATATCAAATAGAGCAATAACAGTAAAATGCACTAAATGAAGGATATCTAATAGTGCAACGTTTAAGCTTTGCCCTTTTATGTATGGTGATGCGTGAGCATGTTCATGCACCAAGTGGTGCAATGTCCTAAATGCCTTATTTGTAAATATTAAATGGTGCAAGAAACAGATTTGCACAAATTGTTAACCATCAAACGGTGCAAGAAATAGATTTTGCACTAATAGTTAACTATCTAATGGTGCAAGAAGTAGACTTGCACCAATTGTTAACTAGTATATGTTGTAGTAGAAAGAGATTAAATGGGGCAACAAAATAACTTGCACTATTTGATATTGCACAAACAGTGCAACAAAATAATTTGCACCGTTTGCTATTGATCAAATGGTGCGACCCTGTGAACTTGCACTAATAGACTAGCATCATTTAGTGCAATATTTAAGTGCACTGTTTGGATTTTATCAATTGGTGCAAGTAATCTTTGCACCTATAGAGCTTTTCAAATGGTGCACCCTAAAATATTGCCCCAATGTCTTGTTGGTGCGGATCTATGGGTGCAACCTTGGAGCAACATTAAAATTGCACCAATTATCTTTTTGGTGCAAAATATTGATCTGTTAGGGCAATAAAAATTGCCCTAATTGCCCTTATATGTTGTAGTGTAACCTATTATTCTTATATTTATAAAAGATTATTTATTTTACAAAAAACTTAAATGGTTATGATTAATTGGGTTAAAAGTTAAAATTTTAAATCCATGGATTGGGTAATTATTGACCGTTTTTAAATGAGTTCAGTTGGGTGAGACAAATCCCACCCATCAACCCGTTTTGTGAGGTATATCGCAGGTGGTACTTTTTTACTTTATTCTTTGTTATATTGTATGTTTATTTAGTTGGGATATTTCCTTACCAAGACGTTGTGATATTAAAGGCCCATTCTCTCCCAGCCCATTGATTTAATGCCCATGTCATTAGTCCATCAAGATACTTTGGGCGGTGCGTTAAAAAAGAAGGATACTTTGGGCTGAGTGAGATATGCGATTGACAGCTATATCAGCTCAGTTCATTCTTGTCAATATCAGCTGTGAGTGTCGGCTAACAGCTCATAATATGTAAAAGAATAAGAGCTTAATAGATATTCTTCTTATTTTATTAGTTTGCTGAGGGGTGATTTCAAATCCCGGTGGGAGTGACGAGTTTAGCTAACTTGAAGCTTATGGTAACTTATTCATAATTAGTTTTTCTACTGTCCTTTTTTATAAATATAGAATTTATGTACTATCATTTTACAGGGAGATCGAAGATAGGGATTTCTTTATCTGGAAAGTCCTCACATTTCATGTCCACTGCGAATGAAAAGGATCCATGCAAACTACTTCAAATTCAAGTACCCTCAGCACTCAAGTTTCTTTGTTGTACGACTTCCTACTAATTGCAATGCAAGGTTTATAGAGTAAAAACTTGATGTTTTCTCACATAGATTATTAATACATGTGTAAGGATAATTATGTACTCCCTCCGTCCCGAATTGACTGTCATGTTTACTTTATGACACGTTTTTCCACTTCAATATTAAGCATATAAGATAAAATATTTTTATAAAACTAAATTTTATAATATAGATCATATGCAAAACTTAAATTTTAAAAATTATTTTATCTTATATATTAAAAATTGAAGTGAAACGACATATCTAAATAGTAAACAGGACGGTCAATTCAGGACGATGGAGTAATTGTCTAAAAAAGTAGGGAGATGTTCTTTTATGCTTGGGACGTTTGGTCGGCTACAATATTTTAAGATTTTGCTGTTATGGATAATTGATTTAGAAAAGGGATCGGATAAATGTGAAACGATTTAAGCGGATTATATTTAGAGGGTTTCACCTTTATTAATTTAGCATTTATGACAAAATGTTTTTATTAGAAATAGAACAACTCAAGAGTATAAGGAGAATCCTTTTGATGGATGCTTGACACGTCTCCTTGAAATTCTACAGCATGCTTGGTTAGTTGGAATGAGAATAATATATATCACTTACTACCGCGTGCTTGGTAAGTAGCAAAGTTCGAAAGTAGTCCTTCTCAAGACTAGACTAGTACTTAATGCAACAATTTTTTACTCCTTGAATTTACATGACAAAGACAAGCTACCCACGTAATAAAAGTGTATTCACTTAATAATGACCCCACTTATTGGACAAGAAACCCATTTTGGATCATAATAGCTTGTTCGATCTATCAGAGCCTAACCCTTTGGCAAACTCTGTTTGCAGATTGTTAAAGTGTTGAACCCGTAGTGAGGCCCCATTCCGGAATAGTGTTAAAGGTTGCAATCGAAGAAAGTCTTGCAAGCAGATTGCCGAGCATGGGTAGAAAAGGTCCTGACTTCCGCAACACTTTGGACTTACCTTGAAGAGTTAAGAGATGTTGTGGGTCTATCAAGTCGGGAAGCTGATGCAGTGGACCCAGAACAGAAATGGATTTGATCAGTGCGGTTCAAGGACTTGTGAATGACAACAAGTTCCTTAAAGACGTTGTCAATGCATTGGCTAGTGATGTTGCACAACTCAAAGCTAGATTTGAGGGTCAAGAACAAGAAGGTGACTTTGAGACTCACGTTGGTGAACAGGACTCCCTGGCTCAACAAAATGCTGACCTTTCTGAGAAATTGAATAAGGCACTTGACGCCTTGGCCAATCGTGGAGTCCCCTTCGATGACTCGAAAGTAAAAACCAGGGATCCAACCCCTTTTGATGGGACCCGTGACGCTGAAAGCCGTTGAGAACTTCCTGTATGATATGGAAAGTTATTTTGACGCTTCGAGGATAAGAGAAGACCTGAAGGTTTCAGTTGCTAAAACCTATCTAGTCGGCATGCCAAAAAGTGGTGGCGATTGAGGGAAGAATCCGACCGTAGTAATTGTGAAACAGCCCATTGTACTTGGGATGATTTCAAGAGTGCCCTAAGGGCACACTTCCTTCCCCTGGATATGCTCATAGGACGAGGACTCGTCTCCGAACTCTAAAGCAATCCGGTTCCATTTGGAAGTTTATTGAGGACTTCATCTCGATCATTTCGGATCTCCCCACGATGGATAGGGAGATAAAGTCCATGCTTTTATTGAATTGAGTTTGAAACCTTGGGCTCAGAATGAGCTACGGAGAAGTAGGGTGACAACTGTCTCCCAAGCGATTGAGGTTGCTGAGGGGTTGGTAGATTCCGTCAGGAATCCTCATCTGGAAAGGGTGGCTCCTCGAATCCGAGAAAAGAAGGAGACTCCACGCACGAAAACGGAAGTGGTCTACGTCTCAACCTGGGAAGAAACCTAGCAACCCAGGATCGACCAAAGTGGATATGACGGTTAAGGAAAGGGAGTCTAAGCCCTTTAACAAGAAGGGGAAGAAGACTAAGTCTACTTCACCCCAACTTGCTACTTTTGTGGGGGATGCACACTTTGCTACTTCCTGCCCCAAGCGAGCAAACATCTTTGTGCTCCTGAATTCCTCCAATGAGGGTGCTCGCAAAGATGTTGTGTAATACCCCAACCGAAATCCAATAAACTGAACGGCGATCACTCCCAAATAAAATACAACTGCAGCGGAAATAAATACAACAACCGGGCGGTATTACAATGCCGTTGGCCACCCTTGTGACCAACAAGGCTAAGTCCAAATACAATCCTCAAATGTCACGGTCTGGAATACAGATACAACCCGAGATACTAGGAATCAAACTCAAAGTAAAATACTGAAATAAAATAATTAACTAATAGTAGACTCCCAAAGCTTGGTCTACCCCACCTACACTCAGTGTGGTGATCTTCTTAAACTTCAGGTACCTGAAAAAGGGGGTGCCCCCAAAGGGGCTCAGCAAACAATGCTGGTATGGAAAACGTGCAGCCCATCGTCTACCGGGCCACACCAACTACTTTGTCGAACACATGCAGTTCATTTTTTTATAAAGCTGTAAACAAGCATAATCTGATGATAACAAGTATCCAAACAAGGACAATAATGTCACATAGAACAAGACACAGAAGGTCGAGTTAGCTGAACTGAAATTCTTTACTGATAGTCGGTCCACACAATGGGACTGACCGTTATAACTGAATATCTGAAATAGTGGAGGTATAGTGACCTCGTTATAAAGAAAGGTTGGGTATAAAAACCCCAGGAGATAACGTAGTTAAACCCTGAACTGAATGGCGTGGGAAATAAGAACCCACTAGAGGAATAAAGTCTTCCTCGAACTGAAGGGCATTTGAATCCCGGAAGGAATAAAGTCTTCCTCCCAACTGAATGTTCCGTCGCGACGTAGATAGGAGACGACCTGAGACAGGTACAACTCCTGTAGCATGCATGGCCAGATCCAACTGGGCTCCTCATTCTCGTAGTATAGAGTTGTTAAGTGTCATATAAAGACGTTAAACAAGAACACAATGTGTATTGTCAATTATCACGTTTAGGATAATGACGTTTGTTATAAACTGAAGTTAGTGAGAGACTTGAGTACAAGTCCTCGGTATACTGAAACGCAGGTATTTAATCCACTGGTATAGTAGTGTTGTATGCGTGGGACATACACGATGTAGTCAGCAACATTCACGCACATAAAATAATACCACAGTGTGCAAGAGTAAAACAACAGTTTACATTAATTATCTTGGTCGTTATTTCAAACAACAGATAGCACACAAGCCGGTGTAATCCGTTAGAAAACAGGTTGCAAGAATCCCATACCGTTCACCGTAGACTGTTACTTGTAAATTCCCGGTCAACGTCTGGTCAAACAAAGTCCTAGAATAGGATTAACTGAGAGGGTTAATTTATGTTACCCTTATATAATAATTCTATTGGATCTTTTAACAAATCTCATATTGTTATTTCATGTGAGGTTTATTTCTTTTAATCACCTCATGATTTTATGTATAACTCATTTGTTATTCCTTTTGATTTATTATAAATCCTTTAATGCACATATATGTGTTTATTGCATTTGTTGTTTATTTTATTTGTCTAGGTGACATAACAACTTATAATTCCTTAACTAATTTATATGTCATACATAGACATAAAATTCTTATAGTTTTATTATTCTCCTTTTTAACCATAAATAATATTATTGTTTATCTTTTAATTCCTTATAACCATGTAAGCTATAGTTTTAATCCCATAATTCCTTTAATCAAAATTCTTTCTTCTAAATTCCTCCAAATATCCATGTAGGACCTATATTTATTTTAATCTAAATTCTTACTCTTATAATTCGGTTATTTACAAAACAACCTCATAAGTTCATAAACTTTATATTAAATTCTAATCTCTTTATATTGTAGAGTTTTAATTTCTTATTTAGCTAAATTACAAAGCCATCCCTAATTTTGGTATATAGCTTTTAAATATTATATCTCTCAAGAATTACAACTTAGCCCCTTAAATTCTCGACTTTAATAATTTTTCTTATAATTACAATCTAACCACAAAATCTTATAACTTTTACATAATGACATGTAAACTATAGTTTTAATTTTAATTCTCCATAAATGCCAAATATATATTATAAATTCCTAAATTACCAAACTAACCCCAAATAATTCGGCTTTGGTCTTGAACTTTCCATTAATTACATTTTCACCCCAAAACTTTCTAATAGTTACTTAATAACTTATAAACTATAGTCTAAATATTTAATTCCTTAAAATTTCGAAAGTGAACCTAATAATTCTCTTAATTATGAATTCGCCCACTAATAAATTCTAAACTTTCATAACAACTTTTATAAATTACATAATAGCCCAAAACTTTATAAAAAGTTATTTCAAAGCTTGTTTAAATTATCTAAAATTCTTAAACTTAATTCCTAACCTTATATATATTATAATTACACCAAATACCCCTTTAGCTCTCGGTTTTCACAATAAGTGTACCAAACTTTGTAAAAATTACATTTAAGCCACATAACTTATTTAATTAGTCATTTAAGCTTTAATAAAATATTTTTAACTCACCAAACTTTATGATATAAGTTTATATACCTAAGTAGGTCATTAATACCTATTTAACACTTAGGTAATTCGGCCATATTTATCTAGTGACCATATAGTATATGAAAGTGGATTTATATGTCATAATAAATGTACATAAATTCATATGAGTCATATAACTCATGTAAAAATTATTGTAATGTCTTATATTGATTCTTAGCTTAAAATAAAGCATTTTTGCCCTAGACTTTTCGGCCTTAATTAATTTGTAACAATAACAAATTCTATGACACAAAATGTGTCTTAAGGTAAATATTTTCTATATATGTTATAGATTATATCTTTGGCATATAAAACCATATAGTTTCGGTATTATTTAGCCTAGGAGATGTACATAATTTTTGTACAATTTTTAGAAGCTTAACAAAGTTTATAACATAAAGATTTACTTAGTAAACTTACTTCTTAACAAAGGTGGTTAAGTGCTTGAACTTCTTCTTGAATCTCCAAGCTTTCTCCTAGGTAAACTTGATGCTCCTCTTCGGTTTATGCAAGAGGTGAAGGTGTTTAGGAGTTAGATCTTCAACAAAGATCTTAAGTAGATTTGTAAGTAGTTTTACAATACTTTACCTTAGACTTTTCCTCTTATAATTTCGGCTCACCAAAGGTAGATGAAGAGCAAGTTTTCCTTCATCAAAATGAAGAAGAAAAGAGACTTAGAAGAGGTAGAACTTGGTTACACACAAAAATGTGTTTTAAGGATTTTCAAGCTTTAAAACCTACCTTAAGATAACCTTGAGATGCTCCTTGGTTTCATGTTGGTTTGGACAATCCCCTTGGAGAACTAAATGTGGCCGAACCCACCTTGATATGCTAGGAAGAGTTTTGCTTCAAGACTTGCCAAGAAATGCTAGGAAATTACCTTAAGATGAAGATAGAAGTTAAAACTCCATTAATGGACTTAAGAGCTTCAAAGGAAGAAGATGAAGCTAGAAGAGAGAGGAGGGAGCTTACCAAACCGTGCAAGAAGAGGGCAAGGAAGAAAGTGAAGCTCACTCACGTAAATGAAAGAAGGCATTTGGAAATTGATTTTGTTTTGTCAAATTTTTAATGTCATTTGACAATTCTTTTCCTTAGTTTAATTCATGGTTGATTGGCTCAATAAATGATCTCTTTTCCAGCCTAAAAACCGGCCATGAGGAGTGTGACAAGGCAAGAGCATGTGGAAGAAATAATGTGAACTAGAAGACAAGGAAATTTAGGTAAGGTATCTTCTTTTGATTTTTCTAAGTTTGTGTTGTCTTCTTCCTCATGTAGAGTCACGAATTTAGGGACTGAATGGAGCTCAAAAACCGGCCATGAAGAGCTAAGGAACAAGCAAGGAAGGTTACTTGCTTAAGAAATCAAAAGGCAAAAAGGAAAAGGAATCTACTTTTTGCTTTTAGCATTTGTTTTGTATCTAGCTCACATGGCCTTGTTCCATGACCTAATTTCGACAGCTCTCTGGTCAAATGAGACCTACATACTTTGGCATTAAGTAATGTAACACATGGGATGATGAGTCATCATGTTTTAAGCCTTTTATAAATTTTTAAAGCAAATTTTATACTAGTTTTTGCCCTTAAAATCGGCCCCTATATAGAGCCTTGTTGACTAGTCACACCAACTGATTTAGAAGGTAATTTTAACCCTTTTTAAGATTACCAATTCGTGGCATGTCAAAAACTACAAGGTAATTGCGTAAAACGCATTTTCGTGACACCCGAAGGTGTGTTTTTGTGCTCTAAGGAAATTTTGGGAAACCAATTGTTCTTATGAGTTCCAAGTGTTTGTAAAACATTATAGTAAATAAACATATACTAAGGTGTTACATTGAGTTATATGGGGTTATATCAACCCGTGACATAATTTACGGGCCATCGGGACACTCCCGGGCCAAAAAGGAGCGTTAAGAAATCCTCCTGTGGTTTTTGTTGAATTTTGATGAACCACTTCGTGGGTTATCTTTAGAATGGTAAATAATGATATTAGGAACTCTAGGAATTAATTTTATAGGAGTTCGTGCCACCTCGGCACTCCTCCGAGCTTTTCTTGCTTTAAGGAGCGGGCGTGAGCACTCCCAAGCGTTTTGTGTTTTTGACTGAATTTAGCTTAGGGAATATATTTGTATATTCATATAATAATTGTATGACCATTTAGTTTGAATATTAGAGGGTCATTCAAGGTCATGTTTGACCATATGCTTCTAAGGCGTTTTAGCGTTTATGGTGAAACGACTTTTTTACGTAACGTTTTCATGCATGGGTTTGCATGCGTACGTGAAATGATTTATATTTGGATTATATTCCAATAAATAATGATTAAATAATATTATTTAGATTTGGGGTATTTCATGTTGTCCCTACAACTTTCGCTGGTTCTATTCTGCATCCGGCGAAGGTAACTCGTTCTACAATTTATGCTCCTAGTCCACATCCTGATTTATTATATGTTTCAGTATAAATTAACCAAAGTCACACTATTATGGCTATGGTTGATACAGGAGCCACGAGCAACTTCGTCGACCTGAGTGTCGTGCAGGCACTCGGGATTTTGGCAACTCCAGCCCACACTGCTGCGACGGCCGCGAATGAGGGAGTCATGCCCGTTCATGGCACTTGTAAATTACGAATAAAAGTCGGCAGGTGGGAAGGAGTCGGGACTTTTGAGGTGTTGGACATTCCAAGATTTCCCATGATCTTAGGATCACCTTTTGCACTATCATTAAGGCTGAGCCCGCGATTTCTTCGGGGCATATGGATTACGGACGAGCGTTTCCCATGTTTTGTCGATGCTGTCCAGACGAGATCAGTTGATGCTCCGGATTGCCCCACGGACCTTGTGGGACCAATTGACCCTTATGTGGAACCTGGGATCAGGCTGGTGGTACTGGCTGTGGCAAAACCGGAGAAGTCTAAATCAAGTGAAGTCGTCCCTGAAGAGATGCTGCCTCTTCTAGAGAGATATAAAGATTTGATGCCTTCGGAGCTGTCGAACGGTCTTCCCCCACGACGGGCCATAGACCACAAAATTCAGTTAGTCCCAGGGGCCATCCCTCCTGCTCAGGCCCCTTACCGCATGTCGCCGTTAGAATTAAATGAGCTAAAGACGCAGCTCTCCGAGCTTCTGGCGTCTGGAAAGATTCATCCCTCCACAGCGCCATATGGAGCTCCCGTGCTTTTCCAAAAGAAGGCTGATGGCTCACTTCGACTCTGCGTTGACTATAGAGCTTTGAACAAGGTCACTGTAAAGAACAAGTATCCTATTCCAAGACCTGATGACCTGTTCGACCGTTTGTCTAAAGCCACGTACTTCACGAAGCTTGATCTCCGATCGGGGTATTGGCAGGTCCGCAGAGCAGAGGGTGATGAGGGAAAAACTACATGTGTAACCCGTTATGGGTCTTTTGAATTTCTTGTAATGCCTTTTGGCCTATGTAATGCCCCTGCTACATTTTGTAATTTAATGAATGAAGTCCTTTTGGCTACCTTGATGTATTTGTTGTTGTCTATCTTGATGACATTGTTGTATATAGCAGTAGCTTGGAGGATCATTTGCGTCATGTGGAATTGGTATTTGGTCGCTTACGGGCGCATGAGCTTTACGTGAAGAGGGAAAACTGTTCCTTTGGTCAACGAGAAATTGTTTTCCTTGGCCACATCATCTCCGCTGGGGCGGTCCGTATGGACCCATCCAAGGTGAAAGCGATCCTAGAGTGGTCGACTCCGAGGGATGTATCTGAACTCCGCTCTTTCCTTGGTTTGGCGAACTATTATCGCCGATTCGTGGAAGGTCATAAGGTAGCCCCTCTTACCGATTTGCTCAAAAAGGGTGAGACGTGGGCGTGGACGGGTGCGCGCCAGGAAGCATTCGAGTTGCTGAAGAGAACTATTTCCTCGGAACCAGTGCTTAAGTTGCCGGAATTCGATAAGCCATTTGAGGTCCACACAGATGCATCTGACCGAGGAATTGCGGGTGTCCTCGTGCAAGAGGGTCACCCCTGTGCCTTTGAGAGTCGGAAGTTAAATGGAGCCGAACAACGTTATTCGGCTCATGAGAAAGAGATGCTGGCGGTAATCCATTGCCTCACGATTGGAGGCATTACCTTCTCGGAACTAGGTTCCTCGTTATCACGGATAATGTGGCCAACACCTATTTCACCAGCAGAAGAGAGAAGTTATCCCCTAAGCAGGCGAGATGGCAAGAGTTTTTGGGTGAATTTGACTTTGAGTGGATCCATAGACCGGGTCGGCATAATGTTGTACCTGATGCTCTAAGTCGGCATTGTTTTGGGGTAATAAGCAATATCTCTCACGTGGAAAGTGACTTGATGGACAGAATCCGGGAAGCATCCAAATCCGACTCAACGTACAATCAGATATGTGAGAAAGTCCGTACTGGCAAGACTCGCCGCTACATTCTGCTTGACGACCTGTTGCTGGATAAGCAGCGTCGAGTGGTAGTTCCTACTGGGAAAATTCGAATTGAGTTGATGCGGGAGTTTCACGATGCTAAGGGGCGGGTCATGCCGGGGTAAACCGAACCCTAGCCTTCATCCGTCGAAGCTACTATTGGAAGAGGATGGTCCCAGACATTGAAGAATATGTGAAGTCTTGTCTGGTATGCCAGCAGGACAAGGTAGAGAGGAAGAAGACGGCGGGCCTATTGAATCCGTTGCCTATTCCTAATCGTCCCTGGGAGTCGGTCTCCCTGGATTTTGTGTCGGGCTTCCCTAGTGTTGAGGGAAAGTCCTCAGTGCTGGTGGTTGTTGACCGGTTCTCGAAGTATGCTGTTTTCATGGCCGTGCCAACGAATTGTCCGGCTGAAATGACAGCGAAGCTTTTCTATTCTCACGTGGTAAAGTATTTTGGCCTTCCCCGGGATATTATCAGTGATCGGGATACCCGGTTCACTGGCAGGTTTTGGGTCACATTGTTCAGTCTAATGGGTTCCGAGTTGAAATTTTCAACAGCTAACCATCCACAAACGGATGGACAGACGGAGAGGATAAACGCGCTCCTTGAGGAGTATCTTCATCATTATGTTATGGCTTCCCAAAAGAACTGGTTACATCTGCTAGACACGGCACAACTATGCTACAATATGCACAAGAGCAGTGCCACGAAGCAGAGCCCCTTCGAGTTAGTTATGGGCTGGCAACCCTTAACTCCGGTGGAAGTTGCGAAGCAGGCTACAACGGGGCAGTGCCCAGCTGCCTATGAATTCGTTCGTGACCGACAAGAACTATTCCTGATGGCAAAGGAAAATTTAGAACTAGCCTCCAACCGAATGAAGAAGAATGCAGATGCTAAGCGAAGGCCGTTGGAGTTTAACGTTGGGGATCATGTCATGCTTAAACTGACTCCACAGATCTTGAAGAAGATGAGAAGACCCCTGCATAAGGGACTTGTCCAACGCTTTGATGGACCTTTCGAAGTCGTCCAACGTATCGGTAATGCCGCATACCGTCTTGACCTTCCAGAGAGGTTGAGGATGCACCCTACCTTTCATGTAAGCTTCTTGAAACCTTACACGGCAAATGAACAAAGTTTGCATGAGGATAAAGCTCGGGCTCCGCCGACTATATCTGTTCAATACGAGAAAGGAATCCAAGAAGTACTCGCCCATCGGCGAGCGGGTTGGAAAGCTAATCAGCGAACAGACTTTCTAATTCACTGGAAGGGAGAGGCCAGAGAAGATGCGACGTGGGAACGAGAGGGCAATTTATGGCAATTTAGGGATGAGATACAAAAGTACTTAGAATCTTTGCCGGGGACGGCAAAGACTTAGGTGGGGGAGGTTTGTTACGTCCAATTTTTGTAAGGACAAAGGCAAACAGCCTGAAAACCAAAATGTACTTGTACATAACGATGTAATGTAAGCCTTCGGGCCTTGTATCTTCATCAATAAAAGAAGTAGCCCTTTTGTACCTGCGTTGCGATGACTCGGTCTCTCTCTCTATTATACGCCCTTTATGCTAACTTGCAGGTGTGCAGGTAGCCAAGGGGCCCCATTGGGGATGGAGCTTTGGAACTAAGGGTGCGAGCTTCTGTTACCCAGATGCCGAGAACTGGCGGCATCAACTTGGTTTGTCCCTGGTGATCCTTACCCCGATGTGTGGGCGGCACATCGATAGAGCCTTTGTGGCTCACGCAGGGATGAGTTGGATTTGGGTGGAGATAAGTGTGTTGGTATTCGCCCGATGCCCTCACCCTCCGGTCATCGGTGCTTGCACTGACTGTGTGGGTTAACCTCGTGGTTGCCCGAGCACTGGTGTTACTTGCACTTGGGCTGCGCACTTGGGCAGGAGTTGCAAGTGGTGCGCAGATCCCTTTGACCTTGACGCTTGGAGTTGAGGGACTTGGGATGGCCAGGAGAACTTATCTAATAAGGGTGGTATAAGTCCACTCTCATCCTTGTGGTTATGAGTGGCGCATTCTGGCATGCTGGCATAGTGCAGCATCGCCGGAGCCCTGGGGTAATTTCCTTAGGGCATGTCAAGCTAAGTGCTTGCTGTCGTTGTATGCGAGTGCTTGGTTGCTTGAATGCATGTGTTCAATGTTTCTATGCGCATGTGTGTTTGCTTGGTGCCGAATGTTGCTTGAATGTTTCTAAGTGTTTTCCGCTGCGTGTCTTCCTGAGTTTTTTTTTCAGGAAATTATACGTTACAATTTTATAGTTTACTGCCAATGGCAGTTTGTGGCAAAGTACGCTTCAAGAAGAAGCACTTGTCAAGTTACATAGACACCAGGTATAACAAAATAGAACAATAACAAACAAAACACGCGAGAGAAAGAGTCCATAAATAAAACATGGATCAAAGTGGGAGGGAGATTAGAACTCTAACGAGAGACTATCAGAGAGACTAGATTCGAGGTCTCAGGGCGATTTTCTTTAAATATATTTCTATCCGTAGACGCTTGCTCTTAGGAGCTCATCAGCAGACCTTGTCATAAACTAAGAAACTGAACCACAAAACAAAGATCTAGCCTTGTATTTGTCATTTAATTTAGTTTCCTCAAAGTCTCTCTATAGATTTTAGGATCAATCTAGGCTTTTCCTTGGTCCGTTCATATATAATGAAGTGTCCCTAATCAATTATCGAAGCAAACATCTGATGGACTAAAAATCCTTATACAATGATTATCATCTTGTTATATGAATCCTGAGATAATTAAGTTCTTCAGCTTCACCGGACAGTTCCTTCTCCGCAGTCATGTGAAAGATAAGAAAATTCCATAATAGAATATGAGCACCGTACATATCAAAGGACGGAAAAGAAAATAAGCATCTGATTCATTTCTCTTTTTGTTAGATACGCTGTTTGTTTTATCGTATAAAGTGTTCACCAGAATATCATGTAAATAGCACCGGCCCAATTACTAACTCTGTTACCTTAATTTGTTCATGGAGGATGATTATTATTTTTTCCTTTTCTTGTAGTCGAATCCTTATTAATCAATTCATAACTTATCGACCTTACGAGTTGTTTCTTTTCTTCCAACTATCGATTTAGTATATGGTTGTACGCAGAGCTGCAAATTAACCATCACAACTTATGGATTATGGTTTCGTTCTAAGAGAGAAAAAGAGGCAATTAATTAGTGCGCCATTGTAAAGCATTAGGACCTAATGTAATGTAGTACTAGAACCCTTTATTCCTTCTTGTCTTTATCCTAATAATTTAGGATTATATGCCAAAGTGCAAATCAGTCCCCACACTCTCTATATTCCTCATATACTATGATATATTCGCGTCAGATTCTCAGAGAAGAACAATGTCATACAGAGAATGCAATCAGTCAGAGATCTGTAATATTGTTTTTTTCGTGTTTCTTTATAAGTAAGACAAAAGCCCAAAAACTCAAAATGTATGTGTGTATGATATGAAATTAATCTCGTATATCTCATCACAATATATGATACTCCCCCGTCCCACCTTGACCGTCCTATTTACTATTTGGACATGTCGTTTGACTTCAATTTTTAACATATAAGATAAATTAATTTTGAAAATTTAAGTTTTGTATATAATTCCTTACATGATGAACTATATAATACTAAAAAATTTAGTTTTATAAAATTATTTTACCTTATATATTTAATATTGAGGTGGAAAAACGTGCCAAAAAACAAACAGGACACTTATGACGGGACGGAGGTAGTACAATTTTTTTCAATAAAAAGGTAATATTTATAGATCGAGAGGGGATACTGTGAGGTAGGTATGAAACCTTAGCCATTAATAGTCTAGATTCAACAGAAATCACTTAGCTCAAAGAGGAGGCATGCATGCAGTAATAGGAGTACATGGGGAACCAGCTAAGCCCCGTGCCTTGGTCGCAGTGGATTGACATCCTAGAACTAGAGGTCTTGGGTTCAAAACTTATCGCTCTTATGCTGAAAAATTTCAGCCACCTATCAAAAAGGGAGTACATGGGGAATCTACACCAGAATTATTCAAAATTCCAAAAGAGAAGGCATGGAACCAATCCATTATATAACATGTACAAAAAAAAAACAAAGAATCCAAGAAAAACCTAAGTGTCGACTGTCAAGAAAATGTTGAAATCAGTCTTTATCAAGGCTAGTGGGCTAGAGTTTCATCGATGTGATGTTCTTTATGGTGAATGTTGGGTCAAAAATTTATCTTTGGAGCGTGTTGACATAACCAATGGCAATTATAGAAGCTCATTCCATAAGTCATAGAGACAAATATATAATACACACCACTATAGTCAATAGTGCTCCTACACTTGTAATAAGAGAAATTCAGTAGATCAAGGGCAGATCCACAGGGGTGGTCATGCCCTTCAAAAAATTTAACAGGTGTCTACTTTGGTGTTAAGGGGATATACACCATAATTATGAGTTAATAAAGATATTCGAATACAAATCACATAAAGTAGTGGAGAATTGGTGAGACCGGCATTGAAATTGATGTCAGCTATTTGTCAACTATTAGATGCAACGGTTAGAACAAAGTAAATAAAGAAGAGGAGAAATGGTGAGATCAACACTAAAATTAATGACAAACACTACCAACGTTCCACAAACGCACCCAATGCCCACCAAGTTCTACAGAGGAAAACAAGATATGTATGGTAGTCTCTTGATGCTTACAAAGCCAGAACATTTTAGTAAGTACAATGCACCAAGGTTATAGCTTGTGAGTTGTTTTAAGGCGTTTTACATAAATATATAAAGAATAAGGTGAATACTAGTTTATGTGGATCACTAAAACATGGTGCAGCATAATCAGAATGTCCACAAATAAATAATAGAGTAATTTGCTGGGAACCCCCTTGAGATTTAGGATAATACCGGTAATCACTTGTGTTTATTATAATTATTGGTAACCCTCTTAAGATTATGGTATCTCTGACTACAAGCCCCCAAACTATAGCTCTGTTAACAAATCGTTAACCCCTTGGTGACCTGTCAACTTATTCACAAAATGATGTAAGGCTGGAAAAAATTTACTACTTAATCAGCATTGTCTAAGTTATTCTTATCCACTAGTACAAAACAGACCTATCGCAACGGTTGTTTTGGGTCTATCTCAGCGGTTCTAGAACCGTTGTAACGAGGTGCGCTGCGATAGGGTCTCGACCCTACCTCAGCGGTTGTTGAACCGCTGCAGTAGGTTACCTATGGCAGCGGTTCCTAGCTAACAACTGCTGCCATAGGTGGGTTTCAGGACAAAAAAAACAAACCTATTGCAGCGGTTGTTAGCTAGGAACCGCTGCCATTGGTGGGCGTCAGGACAAAAAAACACACCTATTGCAGCGGTTGTTAGCTATGAACCGCTGCCATAGGTATTCTTTTTTTTAGAAAAAAATTAGCTGCTTCATCTTCTTCCTCGCGCAACTGCTCCGCCAGTTCACGATTTCTCTTCTCAAATGGCGCAAAACGTGTTCCTTGTTCGCCTAATCAAGTTGCAAAATTACCGTGCATATATATAGTGGAAGAGGCGCACAACATGTTTCTTGTTCACCAAACCTGTTGCAAAATTACCGTAAGAAGAGAATACATAGGCACAACCCTTGTTCCTTGTTCACCAATCAGAGTTGCAAAATTATAGTGAAAGAGACGCAAATATGAGAAGATAAAAAGGCAGAAAACATATATGTTCTTGTTCACCAGTTAGGCTTGCAAAATTACCAAAGTACAGAGATAAGTTCGAGTATATAACCACGAGGGAAGAGAAGAAGAATCAATGAGTGAAAAAAAAAGAGAGCGCAAAGCATGCATACCTTGTTCGCCATTGACCGTGAGTGAAGAGAAGAAGAGAGCACAGAGCATCGCCAGAAGAAGAAAGCGCAGAGCGTCACCAGAAGAAGAGAGTGCAGAGCGTCGCCAGCGAAGAGAAGAAACTTTTATAATAAAACAAAAAGTCTATTGCAGCGGTTACTAGCTAACAACCGCTGCAATAGGCTTAAAAAAAAGCAAAATAGTGAAATTTTTTAAAAGTATAAGCGGGATTTTTTTTTTGAAAAAATCGACCTACCTATTACAGCGGTTCCTAGCTAACAACTGCTGCAATAGGCTTATAAAAAGTGGGATAGTGAATTTTTTTAAAAGTATAAGCGGTATTATTTTTTTTTGAAAAAATCGATCTACCTATTGCAGCGGTTCCTAGCTAACAACCGCTGTAGGCTTAAAAAAAAGCGGGATAGTGAATTTTTTTAAAAGAATAAGCGGGATTTTTTTAAAAAAAAAATCGACCTACCTACTGCAGCGGTTCCTAGTTAACAACCACTGCAATAGGCTTTTAAAAAAGCGGGATAGTGAAATTTTTAAAAGAATAAGCGGGATTTTTTTTTGAAAAAATCGACCTACCTACTGTAGCGGTTCCTAGCTAACAACCGCTGCAATAGACTTAAAAAAACCGGGAAAGTGAAATTTTTTAAAAGAATAAGCCGGATTTTTTTTTGAAAAAATCGACCTACCTACCGCGGCGCCCCTATTGCAGCGGTTGTGAGAGGAACCGCTGAAATAGGACGTTTTAAAATTTTCGCGTCACCTACCGCAGCGGTTGTTAGCTAGGAACCGCTGCGGTAGGTGACGCAAAAAATTTTAAAACATCCTATTTCAACGGTTTCTCTTACAACCGCTGCAATAGGGGCGCTGCAGTAAGCCTATTTTGTACTAGTGATCCCACTGCTATTTTCCTAAAAACGTCAACCCTCACCCACGAATGGTCTACAATAAGAACAAATCATTTCTAAGTGCTACTAGCATATAAACAACCTCCTAAAAATGCATGGAAGATTTGGAGCATGATCATATTGGATTAGTTAGAGTTGACGTTTTTAGGAAAATAGCAGTGGGATAAGGGAGACTTAGACGATGTTGTTTAAGCAGTGTTTTTTTTCTAGCCCGACATTAGTGAATAAGTTAACAGGCTAGCAAGAAGCTAACGATCTATTAACAGAGTTATAATTCGGGGACTCAAGAACCAATTGAAGGTTTTGATGATTGGTCTCTCTACTATTCATGCAACTTCCTATGGGAAGTGGTTGCATTTAGCAGATAGGTTGTCTTGATTTTTGGTTTGTAGGAATACTGAGTATAATCCCATGTATTATGTGATTCTTTAAGCTATACATGTATGCTTTGTTTTTTTTTTCGGAAAAAAAACTCTTAACGAATGCATGACAATCTACCAGAGCGATGAGTTGGAGGTCTCGAACATGCATGTTTATACACACATGCAATTGCCATACAAAACCATCACTAGTAGATTTTAAAGCTGCGGCACAAATGCATGCTGACAGAAACATTGAATGAAGCGGTGAATCTTCACCAGTGACATAAAATGAAAGATAAAGTTAGAATAAGAAGGGACGTTCATTCTTCGTTAGCGAAATTAGGTAGTAGCTTCTAGGTATTATAACTCTTTGTTTGATTGGAAGAAATTAGGTAGGGAGGAGCTACTATATGAGGGCATCCACGATGGCGTGGAATCCACTCCAAATTAATAAAACAAAAAGATAAAATATGATATGGATGAGAGAAGTTGTGTGAGAGTTTCTTAACTAAGAACCCCAAAAAGTGGGTGTCTTAGGGAATCCATAATGGTGTGAATTCCACCCATAATATTAAAAGAGAAAAAAGAAAATGATGAGATGGAGGAGAGAGGATGTGAGAGGGATTCTTAACTAAGACACCCTCTTTTTAGAGAACCTAGATAAGTAAGAGAGAGATTGTGAGAGGAGATAATAAAATAATATTTGTTGGTGGGTGGAATCCACTTTTACCATTGTGGATGCCCTTAGCAAAAAAAAAGAGATTGTGAGGAGAAGAATAAAATATTATTATTTTGAGAGTTGTGGATTCCATGAGAGGAGTACTAGAATAGCGAGTGATAATCGATATCAGAATCCAACTTTGCACCCAACACCCTGTTAGGGCATCACAATGGTGTGGATTTCACCCATAATGTTAAAAGAGAAAAAAGAAAATAATGAGGTGGATGAGAGAGGATGTGAGAGGGGTTCTCAACTAAGACACTCTCTTTTTAGAGAACTTAGGTAAGTAAGAGAGGGATTGTGAGAAAGATAATAAAATAATATTTGTTGATGGTGAAATCCACTTACATGCCCTTACCCTCCCGGCCACATCAAAAAAAGACCCAGTTAGTAAAATATACTACAGTAAAATATGTGGTTTCCTTTTCTTCTTTAGCTTCACGGTTTCCAGTATATACTACAGTAAAATATGTGCTCTCTTTCTTGCTAATACTAATGCTATTTACATCAACTCTCTGCCAGAGCACCGCACGTCAAATAAAAAAACGACCATGTACGTATGTAGATTCAAGATTCCGCCGCGGAGTTCGTAATCCAAGGATGCCCTGAACACGAGATAAGAAAATGACCCAGTGAGTCACCGAAAGAATAAACTATACTACTACTACTCTGTATTGGAGAATGCAATCAAACATTGGTTTGTTTAGCTTATTAATTAATTAGTATTACTTCATAATTCAAAAAAAAATAGTATTACTTCATAATTCAAAAAAAAAATTAGTATTACTTCACCGCACGCAATTTGTAAGTAGAAAGTACACACTTCAATTCATAAATCATTTTAGTCAACAATTGCCTAATGAATACGACGGCCATACTAAAGTAAGGTCATTCAGAAGAATGTATGAAACGTTCCTCTGTTTTATTTATTTTTTAAATTCACTACCAGAATCAGAGTAGTAAACTAGAAATCATAATTTGCATTTATGTTTTTTTTTCAGTAAAATATTGAAATCAAAGGACTATTTCGGAAGGAGTAAATAAGTTTCCATCCGCAGAGTCCAAGAAAATGGAAAAAAAAGAAGGGGGAAGAGTAGAAACTTACTGAGAACTTGTTCCGCCGAGAATCTTCTAGAGACATCCTTACATAGCATTTTCCTAATAAGATCCTTAACCGCCGGCGGAACCGAGTCAAAAACGCTAGCCGGAAACCTTAAATTACCCCTAAGAACAGCACGAAACGTCTCCTCAACATCCTTCCCATAGAACGGCGGAACACCAGCCAGCATTACATACAGAATGACTCCCACACTCCACACATCAACTTTCTCATTATACTCACCACCAACCAAAACCTCAGGCGCAACATAATACGGCGTCCCGACAACACCGCGCATCATCTCACCATCACCACCACCGAACCACTCAGCCGATCCGAAATCGCTAAGCTTGACACGGTCCGATCGTGAATCGAAGAGAATGTTCTCCGGTTTGACGTCACGGTGCGCGATCCCGTGTCGATGGCAGTGAGCGAGGGCGGAGATTAGCTGTGAGATGACGCGGCGAGCGTCAGGTTCAGTGAAGGAGTGAGTTATGAGGTGGTCGTAGAGTGTGGAAGGTTGGCAGAGATCAGTGATTATAATAAGGAAGGAATCAGAGTCGTAAAGGCCGTGGATCTGGAGGATGTGAGGGTGAGGTGAGAGGAGTTGGAGGATTTTAGGCTCTGTCTCGAGGCAGCGAGCGTCGAGCGTGTCGTTGCTGTTGAGGAGACGGTTTTTGTCGATGCATTTTGCGGCGAAGGTTTCGCCTGTTGTTGTGGATACGCAGCGGTGAACGACACCGAAACGGCCCCGGCCGATCTCGTCGCAGAGGGTGTAGTCTTTGGTGAAGCTCTCCGGGAACGGAGTTTTCATTTTCTTGTTGGGTGTGTTGTTGTTAGTAAGTGGGTTCGTGTTTCGTGTGGATTGAGTTTGATCGAGGTTCTTGTTCTTCGATGGGGTAACTAGAAATTAAAACCGGGGTTGGGTTTTTGGGTATGGTTAGGGTCAGGGAGATGATGCGTGTGGGTTTTATAGGGGCGCAGAATCGATTACACGGCTGGGTTGCACAATGTGTTGATTATACTGTTTATGTGGCACATGAGTGAGAAGAAAATTTATATTAACTTTAAATGGTTGTAACTTTTAATATATAAGTCCAAAATGAAAAAA
>JAIOTZ010000511.1:0-49088 GCA_023374045.1 Limonium bicolor
TACAGAATCTAAACAAGGGAACAGGAAGAGACACTCACTCAGATTGACACTCTCAAACATGACCTCATTGTTTTCGCTGACAAGTGTTGTTCTTTGCAGAATGAGTTAAATAGTTCAGAATCTCAAGTTATCTCTCTAACCTCTTCTGTTGAGCAACTCACTCAAAAACTGAAAGGAAGTTGAAAAACTCTCCCAAGAGATAGTCAATATACGATCTGGAGTTGGATCCACTCAATCCAAGCCCAAGTGGCATAAAGGTAAATTCGATATACCGAAAAACATTTCCAAATCCAACAATAAACCCAAGCGCGGACAACAAAAAGAACATTTTGATTCTTGGTGGAAATCTTCACAAGGATATGTCATGGACATCGAGATAGTGCCTGTGAAAAGCTTCACAAGGATATGTCATTTAATATCAAGCGACTCAATCTTATCCTTGAGGCATGAGAAAAACTAAAAAATCTGGTTCAAAAAGGGGACCCAAGTATATTTGGGTTCCCAAAACTACCAAGTGATTTTTTTGCAGGTGGAAGCGAGCGTGGAGATGGACTATTTGTACTTGGACAGTGGGTGCTCCGGAACATGACTGGAGATCCAACAAATTCAGCTTGCTTTCAACCTACAAAGGAGGTAAGGTTACCTTTGGTAACAACAATCAAGGTGAAATCGTGGGAGTTGGCTCCGTAGGTAACCCCTTCAAGTTTAAGGTAGATGGAGTCCATCTAGTCACAGGACTTCAACATAGTCTATTAAGCATTTTTCAAATTTGTGAAAGATTCAATTTAGTACTTTTCTCATCTGTCAATTGCAAAGTTTTTGATGAACGTATAGGATCTCTAGAAGCTAAGGACGTAAAGAAGGAAATATGTACAAGAAGTGTCTAAATACCATCAATTCTGACGACCAAGTCTGTCTATGTGCTCGCTTTCAAGCAGCACCCAAACAGTCCCATCTCAAGGCGGTCAAGCAAATCTTTCGATACTTAAAAGGAACCAGTCAACTTCATCTATGGTACCTTCGTTCCCCTATATTACTTCATCTGGTTTTAGTGATTCTGATTGGATAGATTCCCTCCATGATCGAGAGAGTACATCTAGCAATGCACAATTCCATGGTCTATGCTTAGTCTCTTGGTCCTCTACAAAGCAAAATTTTGCTGAGATCAAATTGGTATTTTCTGTGATAACAATTGCGCATTTAAAATCTCTGGAAACCCAGTCCAACATTCGAGAACCAAACACATTGAAATACGTTTCCATTTCTTGAAGGACTGTGTTAAGAAAAAGCTAATTCAACTTGACTTTGTTCCAATAGAGGATCAAAAAGCAGATATCTTTGCCAAGCTTCTTCCTACCACCAGATTCGAGGCACTCTATTCAGCAATCGAAATGATCAATCAACCTAAGACGGTAGTCTCTCTCCTCCCTTAGCTGTAATAATTAGTAGTTGTTGTTTGCATACTGTGTGTGTCAATGCGTGTTCTCATATTAATAGGTTGTGTCTGTTCTTTGTGTCCCTTAGCGGCTTTCATTAAAAAAACAAAAAAAAAGGATAGAGGACAAAAGCAAGGTACTCCGCTAACTTGTTTCTCCTGAACCAAAACGGACCTCGTCCACTCGGTTATTAAGCCTTTAAGGGTGCTTCATCACCTAACTTCCTAAGGGTACGAAACCTGGGAAAGTTGGCCCAAAGCTGTTACATGGGTGGAGAGAAAAGTCTGGGGGATGGAGACAGTCCCTGTGTGCTTAACTTGTTAAATATCTATGAATTGCAAATATAGAGCTATAAAGTCTTCAAAACTACAATGCAATGCAACAGGGATCATTACAAGTTATGAGTATGTGGCAATGAAAGGTATTGTGGAATATGATAATACTTCTTGCCCCTTGTCATCCATGAGTATGTTTGCGTTATGGATACAGTCTATTTGTTTTTTAATGTACGGATTGACTTAGACTCTGTTGCAAACTTCCCTTACTGATGACAGCAAAAGGGGGGAAGTAGTGAATCCCGTCTCTCTACGAACGGGTCACTCTGGATATGTTCTGGATTGACTTTGTCTCTGTGCGACTAGGTCTAAGGTGAAGTTTGGATATTCTGTTTCATTTTTACTCGGTTGGTACTAGATCATGTTGGTTGCAGTTTTCTTAACTTAGTCATATATTCCCTTTTTCCAATCTCTCTTAGTAGGTTGTGGTTTGCCAAATTGAACTCATCGATTCAGGGGGAACTCTAACAGAGTTACTCAATCTATGTTATGATTAAGGGGGAACTTGGACAGGGTCGGTTCCCCAAAATTCTTTTTGCTCTTGTCTTGTTTTGCAGATTGACTCATTCGGGATTCACAAAAAGAGTTTTGTTATCATCAGCATTAAGGGGGAAACTGTTGGAGTATGAAGGTGTTGCTGAGATAGTCAACCAGATCAAACGAGTCAATCACACTTCTCAAAACAAGACAGAGTCAGTCAACCTTGAAAGATCAAGTGAGCTCTTAGATCGAATGAGTCTCTCTATCCTTACCGAAAGAGCGAGAGAGTCCATCCATGTGAATTCATCAATCAGATATGAAATTCAAGGAGCAACGTCCACTAAACCATAACAGTCATCAACTATCATCCTTGGGCCAAAATTCATGTAAAATGTGAGCATAATCCAAAGCCTTGATGTTCTGATAATTCGAGAGAGTCTGTCGGTCAGTTGCGAAAATTAAGGAGCAAGTACAGCCACTACATTGACTTACAACGGACATCAACGTTCATACTTGGACCAAAATTCTCTCAACGTGGCACTAATCAGAAGACTTGGCTCTAGCTTCCAAAATCTGGCTCCAGCTTCCGAAATTCAAGGAAAGAGTCGTTGGTTCCTGAAATTTCGGAACTGACTCTCTCCAACGTTCAGATCCTAACAACTATATAAGAGACTTGTCATTTCGTTTCTTATTGCAGCTTTCCAGAGAGAATTATTCAGAGCATTTGTTTAGAGAAAGCTTTGCCTATTTTAGAGAGAGAGAAGTACTAGATTCGATTGTACATATCGGCAGAGTCATTCTTGGTAGGACCTAGTTTTCACTACACTTATCATTGAGCTGATCAGAGATTGTATTGGGTGAGTGAGTGAAAACCACGAAGTAGATCTCATCTACTGAGTGGGCATTATAAGTTGTTTTATTTTGACCAGGAAATAAAATAACTTATATTGTGTATCATGCTGAGTTCGGTTAAGTCTTTCCATCTTTCGAGTATTCTCTCAATTACTTCCTCTAAGTCTTTTGAGTTCGAGTAACTGCTTCCGCGCTCTTAGTTCGACTGAGTGTTTCACATCATCAGTGCTTCCGCATACTTAGTTCGATTGAGTCAAACCATCTCACAGACTCACACCTTGAGTTGGTTTGAGTCAGCCATCCGATCTTACAACCTTATATCACACACCCTTAAAACCACCCTAGGAAAGCTAAGAAAACGTTGAATACATTTTTAAGGTTTGGAATGGCGGGTTTAGGGAACCTCAAACCCTAAAAAACGTCAAATCAGTGACAACATTATAAAGTATAGAACGACTTCAAAAAAGATTACCCTACACCACACCCTAAAAATCACCCTAAGAAAGTTAAAATGTGGCACACCCTAAAACTCATTCTAGGACAGTTAAAAACATTAAAAATGCATTCAGGATAGTAGCAGCAGGGTATAGAATTATAGCCGACGGTCGGCTGGAGCAACTGTAGCCGGCCGCCAGTTACGACGCTTCCAAACTCCTACCACCTGCATCTTGCGTATGAAAAAGTGACTACTTTTAGTAAAAAAGTGACCACAAATAGCTTTGTAGTATGAATATTACATGAAATTGGACAATAAAAGAAATAAAAATATAAAAGAGGAAAAAAAATGTGACAGGAAAGAAATAGGATAGAAAATCTAGATATCAAAACTTAGTTTATCATATATTAAAATTTCTTACATACAACAATGAAAATACCAAGATAGAAAAAAAATTATAATTTTAACTATTAAATTACTTTTAAATTATAAAATTGATATGTTTATTTATAAAAAATATAAATTATTTATTTAAAATTAGAATATTATATATATATATATATATATCAATTTCCTTTCAAACAATAATATTCTCACAAAATAAACTTACTACCCTAAACATAATTCCTTGATTTCTTCCATTAAATTAACAGGGTCATTGACGGTTGCTGTACAAATTATGGAAGTTGCTGAGCAGAAGGGTATACATTTTATAATGTAAACCCATTAAGCACAAATACAAATTAGGTTACCAAATGTGAAACTAAATGTTAGGAATAATGATGCAGCATCAGCGCATTCAAAATATCATAATCAGATTTAGTCTTTCTATACAACGGAAATACAGTGCTTCTCTACCCGGCTGCTCCTACAAATGTGAAGTAAACTTTCCTTGCAGGTGTTCAAATAAGAAAACTTTTACGACAAATACCACATCACCTTGACAGGTTTTTAGATTCCCTAACCAACAACACAATTTGATATTTTTTTCTAAAAAAAAAAAACAGTTGATCATCCGAAACTAAGCTGAACAGCTCAAGATCCACTACTTGAAATAAGCTTGTTTGGCCCCATCACAGGTTAACCTTGAATGTAAAACAACCCTCAGTGACCACTAGATTTGTCATTATAACAATGGTCATTCACTAATTCCACACGACGCTCGACCAACATGAATCCCTTTCTGGCTAAGGTGCAGTGGAAGTTTACCATATACTTGAACCAAAAACGATAGAAGCAACTACTCATAATTGACAAGTGTACTGGTGGCAAATCAGAACTCAATGGCTTGAGCCCCCATCAGTGGATAGCCAGCATCACTTGATCCAAGCGAAGGAATGTATTCAGACCCTCTCACATGAACACTAAAACAAGCTGCAAAAAAAAAAAACATCAATGCAATGTTATTTGAACCAAAAAAAGAGGGTACATAAGGTGTCCAGCACTTGAAGTGTAAGTGAAAAAAAAAAGTGTCGTATCCATGCCACATAATCTGCAGTTACATCCATACGTGATATTGACACAGGCAAACAAATGCGTGTACAAAGATGCACTATTTGCATGTCTAAATTCTGCACAAAAGTTCTCCAGTCAAAGTATATCCAATTCAAGCTCATGCAGACCATCATCAATTAGTTGTTTCAATTTATTAACCTGTCATCATTGATTGTAAAGAACATAACTGAAAAGAAAACAGAAAAGAAGCCTGAAAGAGTGGCTTACCATTTTCAATCTTCATCACACTTTGAAGCATTACTTCCATTTTTCCTTTCATATCATGACTATCATCCATATCAGGGGCAAGAAGTGTAAGTTCCCTGTGAATAAGACGTGAGAAATCGCATATCTTCTTAGCAAATTCCAGTTCACCATCTGATATACGACCAATGGCCATCCTCATCAGCTCTCCAGTCAGATCAGCAAGCTTAAAAGTATTTTCAAACGAACACAAAATGGAACAAACAGTTCCATGTATCAGTTCCAACGAAATATTTGGAAAAAGCTAGAATAGAAAAGGCAAATAGCAAGAGAAACTTGCACATACTCCCAAAAGATAGTCAAGGATGTTTATCTGCAAGGGTTCAACAGGAGAATCGGCGAGCGCAAAGAATGTGGTGTTTATATCTCCTAGTTTCAGAAGAGTCCCTGTTCTGCAGAAATTGCAAAATGTGGCAGCTTCAACATATTCTTGAACCTGTCAAGTTGAAAATGTGCCAATCCGTCATGATGGCCTTTCAAGTTTACTTCATTTCCTTAAAGTTTCAGGGATTGAAGGAGGTAGAGAATTCAACCCCAGGAGAATATGCTCGCCGGAGCTTCCAAAAATCAGTTCCTTGTAATTCCTTTATCAGCTTGGCCACATGTTGGTCTCGTACAGCTTGTAAATCCTTTTCTGCTTTATTCAGTACTTCTTCTTTGTTGTCTTTACTCATTCTGTTGGGTAGAATCAATTGATATGTAACACACATGTTAATGATAAAGTTCTTTCAAGTACCACTGGCACAAGAGCACAATGAAAGTGAGAATGCAGGAAACATTTTGTAAACTTAACTTTATATGAAAGCTCAAGAATTAGTTCAGCAACTAAAGCAATTATATTGACACAAGCAACATCTATCAGACAACTTCAGAGGACAAAAAGATAGAAAAAAAACTATAAGTTGATATATAACTGGCACACTTGGTAAGGTCAAAACATATCAGTTCAAGCCAGAGCAGTAACCTGTGCACTTGAAAAATGACCTTTTTGCTATTCATTGTTATATCACGGCTCGCTTTCACCACCCTTTCCCGCTTATCATTCTGTCAGGACATATGCACATTGGTATATAAGAATGAGATGTCAAGACCATAGCCATGCTATGGCAGATAGTAATGGAAGTAAAACAGATTTAACGATTAGTAACTGACACAGACACATTGTTAGAGAATAAGAGCACAGGACAAGAACAATAAGAGGCAGGGCAGAAAACCTAGAACCTCGATAGCTACTATATTCTTTTCTCTACGTCCACCAATACAATTTCAGGGAAATTTTAAATAACTAACCAGGTGCCGGTGTATTCTACTTATAGTCTAGTGCAAATGGCAATCCCCATTCCACGTCACCTGCAGCACTTGCCTACTTGCTCTCCAAGGCACTCATGCCAGCTAATACAATTTATTCCTCTTTCACCCCTGACTAGAAAGTTCCCAAGGTCCCAGCTGCTTTTTTACGGGTATACACCCTCCACTCAACTTGCCCGGAAATTGGCATTCTAACACACATACAAGACATGCTCTAGCTTATTGATTCAGAAACATAGAGGTTGGGGAAGGGGAAAATGAGAAAGGAGAAAAGGGGGGGGTAAAAGAGGAACAGACTTTGTAAGCAATTTATGGTGAATATCAGATAGTTTTCCTCAGTATACAGGGATGGAACTAAAACAGTACACAATAAATCTCCCATTCTTGTTACACAGATATCAGATGACCAGTAGGAGGTAAAAGCATTTAAGTGAGAATGGGAACAAGTATGCAGAAGAGACACAATCAAGAGGATGTGACTTCTCCAGAATTCATCACCCAAGGTTGTTCTCCATGATGGGAAATCATAAACAAGCATGGCCGGCTCACAAGCTGTGCAAGCTGGGCACCCGCCCAATTTTTATTTTTTCCTTTAAGATTTTGTCATGAAAAATTATATAAAAGTTCAAACTTATCTTAATGAAGCATAATATAAAGTTACATTCAAATATATAGTATGACTATTGTAAATTTATAATTTAATTTATATTTTTCTATAATAATATAATTAATTCTATAAGGGTGTTATTTTAGATTTTAGGACAGGGCCCTATAAATGGTCAAGACGGCCCTGTAAACAAGTCACATACCTACCCTCTATATGGATTTACGGGGGTAAGATACCACATTGTTAAGCATGAAGACACTGTATTACTCAGCTAAAGCCAGTTGGATAACAATCTTAGACCCTAAAATTCAGACATCTTTATTCGTCTAATTCGTGTGTCGCGATGTTATAAACATTCTCAATCAAGCAGTCAGTTTAACAGTAAGGAAAAAAAAAATTACCCCACACAATAGAGCACGGGACAGATTTCAGCAGCAAAATAATATAATTAAAGAAATGAGAAATATTATCTTCTCCCTTACCAGGTCATTGAGATCAGCGTACTTGGCGAAGGAATCACGAAGCGAAGAATCCGTCGACATCATCCTTGGTTTTTGGCGACGTTTTGCCAGCACGTCTCCCCACTGCAGAAGCAAAATTTACATAAGGAAACAATAACAAATCTGTCTCCGCCCAAACCCCACGAGGAGTTACAAAAACTGAGTTCCTTCCAGATTAAGGGAACAGGCAACGACTCATATCAAACCAAAGTAGTATAATCAATAATGGAAGAGATAAGGAGAATGAAGCCTTTTGTACACTGATGAGACGATTTGTCTTAGGTTTTGAAGCCATGAACAGACGGGAGATGGATGAAGAACCGACGAACTTCTTCTGGAGCGTCGCCGCGCTCGTCAACATCTGTCCAGTACTGGGAGCGGAATCTGCCTCCCCCAACGTTTTTAGGTCTCTCAGCAATGGTCAATAAAACTATAAAAACTGTCCCCTTCAAAACGACAAGTTGCTGTGGTAGTGGTTATCACGTCAGTCTTACACACTGAAGGTCTCCAGTTCGATCCTGGGCCAACAATTATAATTTGTTACTAGGACCTAGGGGTTCATAAAAAACCAATACCGAAATCGGGAAAACCGCACCGAAAATCCGGTAACCGCACCGATTTCCGGTTTCGGTTTCATATTTTGTCTATCCGGTTAACCGGACTAACCGGTTAATTATACATATTATTATATTTTTTAAAAATACTCCTAAAACTTTTCAGACACGGTATTTTACATTCACGCCGCTTCATTCTCTTTCTCTTCCATCTTCCTCACTCAACATCTCGCTCACCAGTCACCACCAATATCTCCGGAATGAAGACTAGACTGAACTCTAAACCCATCTCGTTCATCCTGCAACAGGTAAATTTTGATTTCGGTAGAACTTGTTGCTTAGAATAATAATCTATGCTGTATATTCTTCAATTGTTTGTTCGTTTGTTTCGAGTGTCTATGGATTCACATAAGAGACTCTGCAACTTTTTTCTATCGACTTGTTTCTGAACCCGGTATGTAATGTATTCACGGCCTTCTAGGTTGCGTACAAGACAAAGGTTTTCCATCCAAACATCAACAACAATGGAAGTATCTGCCTTGACATTCTCAAAGAACAGTGGAGCCCGGCTTTAACTATTTCAAAGGTGATCTTTTATTTTATCTGTAACCTCTGTTTTGCATTTTAAGCCTCCTCTGCGCTCAAGCGAACTATTGATTCGGGGAGGAGACCCCAATTTCTTACTGCGTTAATATTAACTCCCAACGAAGTGGATTTTTTTCAAAACAGAATCAGAACTGTCTGTAGATGGTGAGATTGTTATTATACTCCCTCCGTCCTGAATTGACCGTCCTGTTTACTATTTGGACATGTCGTTTGACTTCAATTTTTAACATATAAGATAAATTAATTTTGAAAATTTAAGTTTTGCATATGATTCCTTACATGATAAACTATATGTTACAAAATTTAGTTTTATAAAATTATTTTATCTTATATGCTTAATATTGAAGTGGAAAAGCGTGCCATAAAGCAAACAGGACGGTCAATTCAGGAAGGAGGGAGTAGTATGGATTTTATCTTTCAGGTCCCTCGATTAGATCCGAAAACGGCAACCAAACCAAGGGAATGAGTGCGGAATTAATATTCTATGATGTAGTCGAAGTAATAGTTCTTATAGACGTTAAATTATTTCAATGCCCTTGACCAAGCAAGTCAAATTCGTGAATCTCAATCAAAGAATAATACTATCTTGGCAAAAAAAACCCCACGGGAGAATAACTTGTCTGTCACTTTTGTGTTTATACTACTTTTCTGTTTTCTTCTATCTTATTTGATATTGATTTAAGGTGTACTATGCTATAACTTATATTTGGTTTGGGTTTCAGGAGCATCTATTGATTTTTGAATTATTTTTTGTGATGTTGCTATGTGATGCTGCTGCTGATGCGATATCTTGGTGCTGGTGCTGCTGCAGTTTTGGTTATATTTTTGGTGTTGCTGCTGCTGTAGTTTGGAGTTGTTGCTGCAGTATTTTTGGAGCTGTTGCTGTAATATTTTTGGAGCTGTTGCTGCTGTATTATGGTGTTGTTGCTGCTGTATTTATGGTGGTGCTACTGTATTTTTGGTGATGTTGCTGTGCATTATGTTATTACACTTAAGCTGTGTAAAAATTTGTATATTATGCTAGTAGCAGTTATAAGTGATGGGTGTGGAATTAGTACTCTTGCTTATTTTGCTTATAACTAACTTAGTTGTTATAGTGTGTAACTGGATAGAACTCAATTATACTCGTATATTACTCTAATTTAATAGAAGTTTAGTATATTCTGAATTTTTTTTTTCATTATCCGGTTTACGGTTATCCGATAAAACCGCACCGAAACCGGCGGTTAACCGTTCCCGGTTAACCGTTGCTAAATGAAGCGGTTAAGGTTATTAATATTGACTAACCGTCAATGCGGTTAACCGAATTCCGGTTAACCGATTAGCCGGTTAACCGGTTATGAACACCCCTACTAGGACCAGCAAGACAGAGAGAGACTCACCCATGAAAATTCTTCAGTCGCGCAGACATGTCTCTGAGGCTCTCTTTTGGCATGCAACGTAGGACTCGTGTAGGGGCGACCGAAATAATTGTTCTTTTTTTTAATTTGATTATCGTATTTTTATTAGCGGTGCTTACGATAAATTTTAACTGAGTAATACAATTTTTAAAAATTCGATATTATTACCGTACTGTTTACATTAGTTAATCACATCAAGTTAACCATTTAGAGGGGTATAGTAGTTCAGGTTAACTAAAAACTGGGTATATATGTTTTTTTATATAAATAACCTTCTATAATGATAATAAACTAAATAAAAATAAGCAAATAAAATAATAAAAAAACTAGAACCAACACTTCAATATCATGTGCCTGCATGATTTTATTTAGGGAAAATTACATGTGTCACCCATGACGTTTGATGAAATTACACACTCCACCCACGAGGTTTCAAAAATTACTTTCCCCGCCCAACAATTATAATTTTGTTACTAGGACCAGCAAGACAGAGAGAGACTCACCCATGAAAATTCTTCAGTCGCGCAGACATGTCTCCGAGGCTCTCTTTTGGCATGCAACGTAGGACTCTGTAGGGGCGACCGAAATAATTGTTCTTTTTTTTTAATTTGATTATCGTATTTTTTATTAGCGGTGCTTACGATAAATTTTAACTGAGTAATACAGTTTTTAAAAATTCGATATTATTACCGTACTGTTTACATTAGTTAATCACATTCAAGTTAACCATTTAGAGCGGTATGGTAGTTCAGGTTAACTAAAAACCGGGTGTAGATGTTTTTTTATATAAATAACCTTATATAATGATAATAAACTAAATAAAAATAAGCAAATAAAATAATAAAAAAACTAGAACCAACACTTCAATATCATGTGCCTGCATGATTTTATTTAGGGAAAATTACATGTGTCACCCATGACGTTTGATGAAATTACACACTCCACCCACGAGGTTTCAAAAATTACTTTCCCCGCCCATGTGGTTTCCCTCGTTTTACAACCAGCAACTTTTCTAATTTTTATTCAATTTAAATGATGCTTAAACGTTGTCCGAAATTGATGAAACTTCATATGAACGATGCTAAAGTGTTATATTTTGATTTTATGTCAAATATGAAGTTATTTAAGCTCACACGTGACCCGTGGGTTCCAATGAAACATGTGACATGTGAGTGTATTTCCATTGGGTCCCACAGGTCACATTTGAGTTTAAAAAACTTTAGATTTGTCACTGAACCAAAATATAATACTTTAGTGTCGTCCATGTAAAGTTTCATCATTTTTGGACAACATTCAAGCATCTTTTAAATTGAACAAAAATTAGAAAAGTTGCTGGATGTAAACCGAGGAAAACCACATGGGTGGGGAAAGTAATTTTTGAAACCTCGTGAGCGTTTAATTTTGCCAAACATCATGGGTGGGGCATGTAATTTTCCCTTTTATATACGTAACATATAACACAAATACTGAATCCACCATTATTCAATACTCAATCGTCTAATAAATGCACTATATAATATATAACCTGCACATTTATAACGCAATGAAACGGATTAGTCTAAGAATAATAGGCAAAATCTATTCACGTAGATTCGAACAACATAATTTACAACCTACTTTATCAACTTAAGTGATAGCAAAATATATCTCAAAAGATTTAACAAAACATAATTACAATATACACTATTTAAAGTGTTTATCTTGCTCTTCAATGCACATAATATATTATGTTATAGGTAAGCCAGGTCCTTTTTCTAGATTACATATTATCTGTGTTCAAGTTATCAAGATATAAGTTGAAGGTTATACAAAAGACTAGCACATAGGAAATAATTTTAAAATATCAAAAACCAAAATAGAAGGCTATATGTATATATAAAAGATATATTTATATATATAACCGGTTAACCGCGGTTAACCACGGTGTGAAAGTTACATACCGTTACCTTAATCACAATTGTCTAATTATAACGGTTCGGTTAACTGTATCACCAAAGAGTCAAAGACAGTACGATTAACCGGTTAGACGGTAACAGGTTCCGGCGTGACACCGCGGTATTGGTTTTTTCTAGGTATCCCTACAACGTGGAATTCATGCAGGATTCACCCATTTATGTTACAAATATGTCATCAAATTTACCAAAGCCGAACGAAGAGGTTAAAGGAGAGCATAACAAACAAATGTAATAAGGCATTCAGCGGCTTAAGTAGTAATTTTAACCATGTGCTGATCGTGATAGAGAGTAGGTTTTTTAATAATAATTAGAGGCACAAGGCCAAAATACCACAAAAAAGTGGTAGACATGCTCAGAACTAAAGTAAAACTACATACCTCCATACCCCTTGCCCCTACCACCCTTACATGAAAAACAAGAAACCCTTCACCTCTGGACCTTTCTTACGTTCTTTCCCTTACATGAAATTCTACTAACACGCGAAAGCTTACCGAAACCAAGAGTAGATTTCTTAAAGCGCTGGTCCTTTCTAGAATTAGACTTTGCTATGCTAAACTGCTGATTCACACCATCGGCCCTGGCTTCATCCTTAGTTGAGGGAACCTCTTGGGGGGCTTCTTACATGTATCCCTGATGATAGCTTCAAGGTTACTCAAAGCTTGTCTTTCATCAGAAACGGAACACCCAAGCTCTTTCGCCAACAACAAAGTTTGCCTTCTATCTTGAGGCACTTGGAGGCATGAAGACAAGTCACTTATCCTAGAACTCATGTGAACATGAATCCAAAAAGACCACCAATTGTATAGAACATTGTCTACAGTAAGTTGCAGAATGTTGAGCCCACATAGTTTTCATTCTTCAAGAATAGTCCCTTCGTGTCAACAAAATTATAGTAGTTGGGAATCCATATAGTAAAGTGGCCACGTAAATCCTTGAGATTGAGAGTAATTAGACTTAACATCAAAGCACAACCATGAAATTGGAACAAAACACTAACCGGAAAAAAAAAAGGAAACTAGTGGAATCCTCTGTAATATGGATTTGGATGGTAATTTTAGGGTGCTCAGTGGGAACAAATGGAAGTAGGATAGAGAATGAAGAGGAAAGGAAAGTGATTTCTCTTGATTAAAAGGTTTGTTTGGTTTAAACTTTGAAATAGAGTATAATTTTTTTATTTTCTTTGTTGTTGTTTGGTTTTAAATGTAAGGGAATCACTTTTTTTTAAGAAAAAAGTTATACGAGTTTTATTCAATATTAACATAATGTAATAGTTTCTGTTTCTCAACCTCAAAATGATCATCCATGTCATTATTTGATAAACATGCTAAAAAGTTAAACAAAATATAAATTAAACATAATCTTAATTATATATTTAGTAAAATTATAAATACAATAATCAAAATAAAAAAATATTAATTAATTATATCAAAATTATGTTATAATTTAAAAATATTTGCAGTATTTATAAATATTTAGCTAATACATACATTAGATAGAGTTTAATATTTTAAGAATAAGTTTATATGTTAATATCTTGTTTTATATTTTTCAATATTTTTTGGTATTAACTAAAATATTTTAGTTCAAATTTAATCAAATAATATTTAGTTTAATTATTAATATTTTCAATAATAAAAAAAGTCTATTAAAATCAAGTAAAATAATAATTTTTTACTAAAGTGAACTGTTATGATAATAAAATAGTTAATAACTATTATACTTAGTTTAATATAGTCATTTATTTCATATTAGTAAGTTTTAAAAAATTTATGGTATATTTTTTAAATCTAAAATTTTAAAAATTTTGTTTTAAATATTATTATATGTAGTATTTAATATATATATACATACAAAATATATAACACAAAGAACAAAATGAATCATTGTAAATATTTTATATAACATATACAACATCTAATTGTTTACTTTTAATTTTTATTTAAGTATATGTTACTCATAATAAATTTATAGATTAATATATCTATTATTAATTAATTTTAATTGAAACTTGAATAAAGATCATATTTTAATATTTATATTTTTTTAATTCTTAAATTATTTAAGTAAATTAAACATTTGTTTGAAATAAGGATGTTGGCCTAGGTGGGTGGGAGAAAATGATGGAAAATGAAGGAAATGGAATACTATTCCCATGATTTTAGGAGGAATGAGTGAGAAGGTTTTGGGAGTTTTCAAAACTGATGAGAGGGAAAGCCAATCATTAAAAGTTATAAACAAACTACACAAAGGGGATGATTCCCTTTCCCTTTCTTAACTACCCCCAAGTGAACACACCGTTAGAACCTAAAGGGGCAAACGCAAAAAGGAACTTTTGAAAATTAGTTAATATGTTGTGTTCTAAATTTTTATATGTAGTAAATTTCAAAGACTAATAGTGTCAAAAATTGTTTTCGCCCACTCTAAACATAATTTATGGGTCCGCTGCTGAGTACCTACGACAACTTCTAGCCAATATCTTCACGGTTTTTAAGGGGGTAGATAAACGTTTCCATACCTAGAAATATTTAATTGAATCAATCATTGGTAGGGATTGGAGAACTACCATGTTGATGTCAATTGAGCCTACATGTAGCGTCATTTCCTTCGGGTTTTGACCCTCATTCACGAACACTTTGCTCAGGTCTTTCATCATCAACCTCGACCTACTAAAACCTGGTGATGAGTCTAATTTGGAATGGATGAAGGTTGATGAGCTAAATCACCCATACTAAGCTAAAAATAGGCTACAAGGCCCCAATAAGAGGATATGAAGGAGATGTTAGAAAAATGATCAGCCTGGATCTTTTAAAGAGGGGGAGAATAAGCATGTAGTCTTTGCGACACTAGTACAAGTATACAACTTCCTTTTACATCGTTAGTTGTCTTTACACCTATAGCCATGGTGAACAAAGAGACAGGGAAGTGTGATTACTTTGTATATTCATCTTTAGCTTTAGCCCCACAGAGTCAAACTCTCTAACATGTCGCAGACGGACACAAGAAATTTGTCCATAATAATTAGGTAAAAGCTTATCTCTCCACTAAGAATTCAACAAGTAAAGATTCGTAGATCCTTACTAACAAATCTACTACCTACAAGACTAATGGTACAAAGATGCTCTTGTATTGTATGAATTGTATTGTTTGATTTATTGATAAGTACATCGGTAATAGTTGCTATATATATAAAGAAAAACAATAACATATCAAGATATTAATCTATGTGCACTTTTGCTGTGAGTGAGCTTTATCATAGACTCTTGGGCTGGGCCAGTCTTCAATCCTTTGCATCTCCCATCGATCGAAGCATGGGTGAGCCCAAGCAAGGATCACAAAGTAGCAAATCGATATGAAGACAATGGTTCTGTGAGAAGATCCTCTATCTGTTGAGTGCCTTTAAGGAAGGAGACAAGGACGGATTTGTTAGCAACCTTCTCTCGAACAAAGTGGAAATCTAAGCCCATATGCTTGGTTTTGTAGTGAAGTATGGGATTAGCAGCTAGATAAGTTGAGCCCAAGTTTTCACAGAGAATAGCAGAACCCGTGGGAAAAAACACCAAGTTCAGCAAGAAGGTTCTGAATCCAGATGAGGTGATGAAGAAGGTTTTTTCTTCATCCATTTTGTTCATTTTTATCTGGTTGTATCCTGAGAATGCATCTAGGAAGCTTATAATTGTGCTCTGGGCCATTACAATGAGCTTATTCAGTGTGGATAGAAATCTTTCAGACATGCTTTATTCAAATCTATGAAATCTACACACATTCGCCATTTTCTGTTTGCTTTTCTAACCATAACTACATTAGCTAGTCATTTAGGGTAAGCCACCTCTCTAATGAATTCTACCTGGAGGAGCTTATCCACCTCCGCCCGGGATGTCTCATCTCTTTCCCTTCCTTTGATTCTTTTCCTCTGTCTTATTGTTGGATGCTTCGAGTCTACGCTTAGGTTATGCTGGATAACGCTTGTATTGATCTCGGGCATCTCCCTAGCCTCCAAGTGAATGTTTCCCTTCTTTTTTCCAATAATCTCATTAAATGAGTCTGTTCACTCCTATCAAAGGCATTTCCTATTTAAAGAATTTAGAAGGACCGAGCTTTAAAGGCACCTCTTTTGGTGGATCTATTGGTGAGTTGTAACCTTTCTGTTCTTCTGGTTCGGGGCTTTCAGTCTTTTTTCGACGTACTCACGCTATGAGCCTACAGTTTTGACCATGTCATCCTCAGGAAAACCCTATGCTATTCTTACTTCACACACCGGAGCCGATTTTTGGCTTCCCCTTACTGTTACCATTTTTCCAGACCTGGTGAGGTATTTCATTTTGAGGTAATATGTACTACATATAGCACTGAAAGCATTAATCCCCGGTCGTCCTAGATACATATTATATCCAGATAGTTCCCTTATGATGTTTAAAGTCAATTTTTATGTTCTTCTTTCATCTTCAAGCCCCAGGGTCATTGTGATTTCTACGCTCCCGGAGGCTTTAGTGGTTATTCCTCTGACGAACCCTCCCAAAATTGTTGTATAAGGTTTCACTTTTTCTTCTAGGATATACAGCCTTCTAAAGGCTTATATGGAGATAATATTTGCCCCTTCACCTCCAGCAAGATCCCATCCACCATCCCGTCGTTAATTTGAGCTGTGATTTCCGAAGGATCATTATGTGGATAAAAGACTCCCTCTTCATCTTCTTCAGTAAAGTATATTGGGGGCAGGGTTTCTCGTTTTTTCACTTTCTTTTCTAGTAGCTCTTGATGTACTTCATCTACATGCCTTTTCCTTCAATTTGCTGTGTAAGGTCCTAGCTCAGAAAATAGACCTATGATAACCCCAAAGGACTTGTTGTGATCTATCTCGGGGTGCACTTCTTCTTATCTTTCTGACCTGGCCCAGGTGGAGTAGCTGTTGCCCGCGAGGTAATTGTTGCCAGTTTTTTTATTTCTTGGGTGCTTTCTTTTTCCTTTTCAATTCATCAAAAATCTTGTTGAGTTCTTTTGAGAGGGTAGCACAATTCGTTGTTTTATGATTGTAGTGCCCATGATATTAACAAAATGCCACCGGAGTTTCTCCATTCAATGGTTTTTTTGGCTTGGGGAGGAGTCCTTCTCTTCCTGCAACTGCATACCGCCCAAGATTTATCTCGACTATCCTTGTCCCAAAGTAGGCAGGGTTAGGGATTCATTGATTCTTGGCATATGGTTTGTATTTGGATCACCCCAGTAAATGACCCGTTGCCTGAGAAATTTCCTCCCGCGGGATTTTTGTCCATTTGCACTGGGTTCTTGAAGGTAGCTATCAGTTCCTTCGCTTTGTTTTTGCTGTTTTTGATTTTAGGAATTCATGTAGCATCGCAGATAACTCTTCGTGAGTTGTTGGAGCTTTGGTGGCGATCTTTCCTACAAGTTTGGGATGTGCCAGTCTGTTTCCAAATGCTTTGATTAGTATCTTCTCGTCGACATCATCGATCTCAGCTACTTGTCTAAGGAATATTTTGTTGTATTCCTTGACACTTTCTACTTTCTTTTGTCTAATATCCATGAGTTTGATGATTTCCTTCTTTATGCTTTTGCTTGCTGCAAAGTATTGTTGGAACTCCATTATTAAGTGCTTGAAGCTTGAAATTGATTGTGAAGGTCTCGTGGATATCCAGCTTAAAGCCCTCTTAGAGTTTAGGAAGAGATTACATAAGGTCAAGGAGCTGATGCCATGTGTGTTCATAGAAAACATGAATTTTTGACGTGTTGAGCTGTCTGTCCCGTCATATTTTTCAATTGCTGGTGCTACGAAGTAGGGAATGAGTTTTTCTCTTCTGATTTTTTTGGAAAAAGGATATAGGCTCATGTCAAGCGTGTCTTCCTCCTCTTCTTCTTTGTTGATCGTCTGTGGTAGTGGTTCTCTCAACTCACTTTTCCTTTTTCTATTACTTCCTTCAGGTCTCTTGTTTTAGCATTTCAATTGCTTCTGTCTTTTCTTTCCATCTTTTATGATATTCTTCATCTCTCTGTATGAGTTCTTGTTGTATTTTCTTGTTTCCCTCTACTATCCTTTCCTCGATGGTTCTTGTTAAGGTCCTTAGCATGTATTCTAGATCCTTTTTAGAATTGGATCTTGTTGGTTCTCGGCATTATCTTCCGTTGTTCTTCTTATTTTTGGAGGCATTGTAACTGGTCCTACAAGAGCGAATTTCCGTTGGTTAGTAAATTTCTTCCTTTCTTTTCATCCGATATTCATTCTAAACATTTGTTGTATCGTGGTTGCCGTGAGCTGTTCTTTTCCCACAGACGGTGCCAAAATGTTAGTGTTAGTTTTGTGGCTAAATTTGTTCCTAGGTGCTCTTGCCCTAGCCTCTATCCCAAGTGCAATGGAATCGGCTACTTACCTCGTTCCTAAGCACAAGAGCACCAAGGTTCTTGATTATGTTCGAAGCTTAAAAGAGAGAGAACGGAGAGGTTTTGAATGGAAAAGTGCAATCATCTTATTATAAGTTGGTGATTCCCTTTTTATAGACTTTTTACAATGTATGAGGTTGTAATCCTGACTAAAATGCGTCACTTTACTATATTACATCTTTAAATGAGACTTTACTCTGCCTTTTCTCTACACTATTCTTATCCTCTCCTAGCTCGGGCCTGTCTGTCTGGTTCTCCTTATGTTTTCATATGTCCTCACCTCGTCGCCCGGGCCTTATCGTCCGGGCCTTGTCGTCTGGGCCTTGTCATATAGACGTAGCTTGCCTTTGGAGATTTATCCATTCTTCTCTGTTCCTTTAAATTTTGTTCTTCCGTTCAACAACACCATTATGCTGAGGGGTGTAGGGACATGTCACTTCATGCTTTATCCCTTGTTCTTCACAGTGGTCCTTGAATTTGTTGGAGACATATTCACCACCGACGTCAGTGTCCAACACCTTTAGGGAGTAACCACTTTGTCTCTCTGCATGAGCCTTGAACTTTTGGAAGTATTAAAACACCTCAGATGTCTTCTACAACATATAGACCCACAATTTCTGAAAAAATCATCAATAAAGACAAAAAATACCGATTGTTACCATTTGACATGGTACTCATTGGACCACAGACATCATAGTGCACCAACTGAAGATGATGAATGGATCTTTTTCCATCTTCTGAAAACGGTGATTGGTGATGCTTTCCGACGGTACAGGCTTCACCATATTTTCTCAGGATAACTTTTTCAAACCATGAAAACTCATATGACCAAATCGAAAGTGCCACAACCTTGACTCATTGGAGATCATAGTAGACAAACAATGATAAGCACCACTAGAGATATCAACCAAAAATATACGATTTCTAGCCATAGCAGCAATGAGAATTAATGTACTGTTTTCATCAGAAACAGAAAGCATGCCACCATGAAGCTTCATATCATACCCCTTTTCATGCAGCAGACCAATGCTTAATAAATTTGTTCTCAAGTTGGGTACATAGAAGACTATAGAATTATACATGTGGTCCCCACTCTTCAAAGTGATGAGAATTCTCCCTTTGCCAGCAACTGGGATCTTACTTTCATCTCCTAATTTTACCGTGGTGTGAATCGACTCATCAAGATGAGCAAACGATTCCTTCTTTCCACACATATGATTTGTGTAGGTGGTGTCAAGGAACCATGTTTGGCTATTTGGTCTCTCCCCATCGTTCGTGACCATCAAGAGTGTATGGTCATTATCATAACTGGCATCACTATTTTGCACATAGTTTGCCCTTTGGTTTTTGCCTCTACTCCTACATTCTGAGGCATAGGACCATACTTCTTACAAGCATAACGTTGAACATCGGATCTTTCATACCTTTGTCGTTCTCCACCTCTTCCACGTCCACGACCTCCATTGTAATTTTTTTGACGGTTGGATCTTGACTTATCTTCACCGTCATTTTGATTTCTTTGGCGCCCATAGTGTTGTAGCCACCACGACCTCTATAAGATCCACGACCTCTTCCTCTCCGGCCAGAACCACCTTACCTTGTTTTTGAATCCTCATCTTGGTCATCGGTGAGAGAACTTGAGCTTGCAATGCTTGCTCGATTGGCTTTTTGGTATTTCTCTCAATTATACATTGCTTGTGTACTTGCAACATTCCCGTCACCTCATCCACAATCATTTTGGCTGTATTATGAGCCTTGTCAATTGCTATCACAACATTGTCAAATTGGGGTGTTAATGACCGCAGGATCTTCTCCACCTTGGACTGTTCTGTCATCGCCTCTCCATTGATCTTCATCTGGTTCGTCAAAGTCAGGAGTCGACTGTTGTATTTTGACACCGTCTCTGAAGACTTCATCTACAACAACTCGTACTGGAGTCAAAAGGTAAGTAACCTCACCTTCTTGACTTTCTCTCCACCTTTGAAAGTGGTCGTCAAGGTATCCCAAGCTTCCTTTGACGTAGTTGTTGCATCAATCTTCTCGAACACTTCATCATTTACGCCTTGATGAATTAAATAAAGAGTCTTCTTATCCTTCTATATTCTCCTTGTGGGTAGCTTTCTGTGCATCATTTGCGTTTGTCGCAAGCTCTGGAACACCATCGTTCACCACCATAAATAACTCATGAGTATCAAATATCACTCGCATCTGTATTGCCCACCGATTATAATTTTTTATGTCTAACACCGAAATAGAGATATTTGAACTAGAAGAACCATTCATTTTTTATGTGTTTATGGAAAAGGACTCTCATTTTTTTCTTTTCTCCTTCCTTTCTCGCAGTGGGATGGCAGTGGGACTATTTTCCTTTTCTGTTCACACACAACAATTTTGGAGACAGCTCACCTATGAAATTTGTTTTTCCTTATGTGAAAAACTATATGTTATAGAAATTTGTTTTATAAAATTATTTTATCTTATATGTTTAATATTGAAGTGGAAAAACGTGCCCAAAAGCAAACAGGAAGGTCGAAGTGTGATGTAGGTAGTAATGTTTATGTAATGATGACTTGACGAGAATTCTCACGGTAGCTTTAAGTGTAGAAAAGAAAAGGTAGGCTTGCTTTTGGTTAATGTCAAAGAGAGTGGATGATGGATAGTGATAAAAGATGATGATGGATTTGTTCTTTCTACGGATTGCACAGTGGGGTGAGAAAAGATGGAATTCGTTCTTTCACAGTGGGGAACACACTCATGTGAATTTTTTGCTTGTATAGTGTACTGGAAAGGAAGAGTTAGGATTGTAGGCTACTTGCTAGTAATTGTGGAGGTGTGGCTGCGTTGAGACGGAATAATAAATCAATCTCTGATACCACTAATGGAAATAAAAGACCAATATACAAACGAGAAAAGAGAATGAATATTGAATCAATACACTAAGTGACTGTGAGACCAGTCTGTTTATAGCCTGGTTGACAATGTTAAAGTGAGATAAATTAGCTAAATAAAAGTAACTACCTGATAAAGGTGAAAATAATAAATAAACACAACGGCTATATGATCTATTCTACAACAAATAAATAGGAAAAGAAACTGAGTAAAATAGGAAATGTGACAAAAAAAATAGGAAAACAAAATATCAGGATCAATATATTATTTTAACAATAATATGGATGCCAAGTAACTTAGTTGACAATACTCTCCCTCATAAATGGTTATTTGTATGCTCCTATAAGTCCCGCCTCAGTTTGCCACCCAATCTTGAAGTGCATGCTCTATTCTCCCATATAAGTAGATGGCGAAGGACCACTCATTGAGCTTATCCGTTTGCGTATATCAATAGGAGAGAATGTTAACTTTGTAGCAGTACTTAGAATGATGGCGACTTGCACTTGCACACTCATCTTAGAGTAATAGTCACCTACATACTTCTTTAAGAGTGAATACTACTTACCTACAATTCCTAAACTACATGATTTAGGCTTCACATAAGTTGAAGGTCACTTAGAGAAATTCACTTCATAATTCGTAGCCGCTAGAGGGTGCAAGTAGATACAGATCACAACGATCGAGGGGATCATTTTGCAATTTTTCTTAACCTCTAGAGAGTTGGAAACAAATTTTGAACAAAAAATTGTGGTGCGTTAGAAAGTTACAAAAAATTTGTGGTCGGTTAGAAGGTAATGAAGTAATCCACTAAACAGAAGAAAAGATTGAAATGAGCTAATTAAGAAATACATAAGCCTCTTTTATACTAAAAAACGAGGGGAGAATAAAGTTTCTTCTAAAAAATCTTACTTATAGCAACCTAAATATTGTTGTGAGAGTTCATATGTACACGAAAAGTTAAGCTTGGGGGAAGTACGACATCAGTGTAAGAACAAAGTGGCAATTAGGACTGATAATTTTGACGCAACCTAAAGACCCGACCTAAAATCGGTTCGTAATTTATGGGTTCGAGTTGAGATTTTTTTACTTGTTTAACTTTGTGTCAGGTTTGGGTTACCCATTGTTCGTGTTTGGATTGGGGATGAGTTAAAAGCTCCTCCTGACTCAATCTGCCCATTATTTATATTTTATTGAAGAAAAAAATATGCATAAAATATACACATATGCTAGCATGTCACTTCAACTCTTTTATAACCCAATAAATATTAGTTGATAAATGTAAGAAACACTATCAACACTTTTCTCGGTCCATACAATAATTTGATAAATACGTTTTTTTCAAGATTGACAAAATTTATTATATATATATATAGAGATCGGATTAGGGTAAATGAAAACCATGAATTCATTAGTTACTCTCAAGAAATTTAACAAACCTTTGATAAGTTGATAATGTATTTGGATTAATAAAAATAAAAATTGTTAAAAAGATGTATTTATAGGTCAAACAGATTGAATTGGGTTGAATAATTTTATATGGATCAAGCTAGAGATAATAATTTATAACTTAATTATTTTTAGGCTAAAGTCAAACCTAACATGTTTATTAAATGGGTTGACCTGACCCAACCCAATTTTAATCGTCTCTAAATATGAAACTCAAAGTCAGCCCGTCTATTACACAAGTTGACCCAAGCCAACCCAACCCAATTAATAAATCATATCCCAATATGAACTCAAACTGCATTTATTAAACCTAACCTAACCCGCGTAACGCATTAAGTTTATATAAGATAATAGTTTGACTAATTAACACTTTTTTTTGTAATTCTAAGATATTCTTAACTTTACTTTAATGAAAATTTTAAGTTTTTAATATTTGTATATCTTATTAATATTAAAATTTAATCGAAGATAATATATCTATAATTTATAATATTTATTTATTAATTACTTAAACAGATTACACTGGTTACATATATTAATCAAACCCAACACAATTACTAAACGGGTCAAACCGGATATAACCCATCTAGTTAATTGTGTCAAATTTCATGTAGTGACGGGTCGTGTTAAACTATGACCCTAGTTAAACTAGATCTCTGAGTAATTTACTCTAAACTCAAAGGTTCGCTCTTATCCATTCACTGCCTCTCATCTCTATCATAGCCGATGGAAGGAGTAATCTAGTCTCCATCGCTAGGCTCTTCTTAAAGCTCGTCTTAAAGCAATGTACAGTAACCAGTAGTGGAACAGTGGTTTCTCTCAGCACAGCTAGAACAGCAGTAGAAATTACAGCAAAATAGGGGCTAAATTCCCTCTCTCCGACATAGCATTGCGATAGATGTTATAGTTTACACTAGTAAAGATTTGAACTTGCCTACAGATAACCCAATTGTTCCCAGTAGCTCTAGAAACTCATCATCTAGGATGATATAACAAGCTCAGTAAGAATTCAGGACAATATACACACCACAATCTGCCTACTAGCACTAGTTATTAATATTGATTCCATTACAAATTTCACTCACAAGGCCAATAAAGATTCAGGTGATCAGTGAAACGAAGACAATTTGACATAACTGATCATACTTGTGGACAGGCACATACATTCACTAGTTATGACTATAAAGCATTTGCATAATTCACAGGCATAATCATAATTTACACCAGTACCAGAATCAGATCATCTACTGCGAGGGTTCATGATTAGCTTGGCAGAATTAGCTCACAAAGCTTCATGGAAACAACTAGGTCAGCAGCAAGTACAAATAAGCACAGGATTCAGCTCCTCTTGCTGCACTGCAACAGACTTTTCATTCTATTTCTTCTAAAGCTCACGTTAGGCCAAGCAACATACCCCAATGGATGAGCACTTTATCAACCCAATCAAATTAGTCCAATTAAGAATAGCTAAAGGACCATTATCCATACTAGATAATGGTAGACCATTGCAAAGCATCAATTGACACAGTACAGGAGCATAAAATGGTGCGTGAATGGAGAACTTGAAAAACACTGTCCCAAAATAACAAGTTCATGGAAGCAGACAATGTGTATGGACACACAATATTACTTCCAGTTCTACAAAAATGAATGGTTCTGAAGCAAGAAAAAAAATCTATACTCTAAACATCCCAGACACCGAGGGTTCAACTTTCCATTCGTTATGCTCTACAAATAATAGGAAAAACGAAAGGATAATATTCATATACACATGTCCAGACTTTCTTCTCTGTCATGTATATATGAAGATCTCAACACAACATCTCTTCATCACAAACCATTTCAATTGACCTTCAAAAAAAGAATGGGAGTTATTTTCCAACCCAACACTAGCAACCTACATACCAGTAGAAAGTAGAGATCCTAGTAATCCACGGCAAGAAGGGGACAACATATGTCTTCATTGTTTTAGCTATGTAAAGGTAACCAGCTAACAAACAACTTCTCTATCAAAATTAACAAAAATCAAAAGACATCGATCCGGCAAAAAGAACAACACTTGCATCAAACAGTATAGGTTTTCTTCCTTCTCCTAGGAGATGCAGTCTTGTACCCACTCTTAGTCGGTTTTCCCCACGGGGTCATGGGATGGTTCCCTTTACTCTTCCCTTCACCACCACCGTGTGGATGATCAATTGGATTCATTGCTACACCTCTCACTTCCGGTCTCCAGCCACGCCAACGGTTCTGACCCGCCTTTCTAAGTTTCCTGGCGCCGTGGCTAGGGTTTGATACAGTCCCAATTGTAGCACGGCACCGCGAGTCCACCAGCTTTTGCTCCCCGGACGGGAGCCGAATCAGAACATGGCCTGGGTTTGGAATCTTCAGTATCTTTGCGGAAGTGCCGGCGGATCTGACCAGCTTTGCACCCTCACCAGGTCGGATCTCCAGGTTGTGAACAATGGTGCCGATTCTCATTAGTGAAAGGGGCATACAGCTTCCGCTTTGGGCGGTGATATCGTGGGTTAGGAAATGCTCAGTACCGAATGGGTTCGTTGGTGTGGATGCCGCCGCCGCAGAGAACTGGCGGGTTAAGGCAGTGAAGACAGTCGAAGAGGCGGCTCGAGCTCTGGACAGCGCCATTGTTTGTGAGATTTGAGTGAGACGATAGGTTTGGGGGGATTTCGCTCGCATACCTTCGTCGACTCTACTTTTCTGAAAAAAGAGAGGAAAAAGTGGATTAAGGGTGTGTTTGTTTCGTGGGAATTAAAATGGTTTTATTTTCTGTTTGTTTAATCCCTTTATCTTATTTTTTCATGAAATAAAATAGAATTACTCTAGATTTTTTTTTTGAAGCAAACAAACTGATTGTATTAAGAACATAAAGGGAGTACATAGGGAGGGAAGTCAGAAGACTTCCATCAACTCGTTGGGAGCTGATGTTTTCTAGCATAAAAAGCTAGGTTGTGAGCATTGAAATTGTCTACACGATTGACATGAAAGCATTGAAAAACCAGGAGAGGACTCAAAGATGCCAAGGCATCATTGAGCAAGAGCGTGATACTTTCCGAAAGGGTTGTGGTGCCGAAAGCTGTGAGATATGCAACGACCGGCTTATAGTCAGACAAAATCCGGACACGCCAAAACTCAAAACGCTTGGCAATATCAAGACCTAACAAGATCGCCGCCGCCTCCATATGCGTAGAGTCATGACAAGTGAGCCCCCCCCCCTAGAGAGCAGCAGCAAGGACAGTGTCGTGACGCGCTGCAACCGCTGCAATACCAAAATGGCCAAACTTGTCCACGCCTGCATCAACGGAGATCTCAATCAAGCTGGGTGAACTGAGACGAGCATCAGCAAGCGAAGGCAAGGAGCAGGGAGCAAAACAAGTGGAGCTTAGGCCCAAAAAACAATCCGCCTGAGACCACCCTGCCTCAAAAGATGGAACCCGGCCATGAGAAAATTGGCATCTAGCAAACCATAGGCGCCAAAGAAGAGACAAAAGCTTTGAAAGATGAGAACGGTCCATGGTCATGCAGGACCTGGTAAGCCAATCAACAAAAGCACCATCCGGCTGAGAAGAACCAGGGCGCAACACACCTAGGCGGGCCCAAAAAGGCTTGACAGATGGACAACCAATGAATGCATGGGAAAAAGATTCACAGCGGCCACAGAGAAACACAGTTAGTTAGCTAAGTCAGGACAGTGAAGCCTGTAGGCCAATAGGCCCCGACATGGCATTATCCCTGTAAAAGCCTCCATGCAAATAAACGAACGCGTTGTGGGAGATCTAACGTCCATACCCGGTGATAAGGCGACTGCCTGGGAGGAATTGTCGGAGACGAGCTGGAAGGCTGGTGCTGACGGGACAGAGCAACATCACAGTGATAGGCACTTTTACCGTATATTGGCCCGAAGAAGTGAGACCCCAAAACCACGAGTCTGGGGATGTGGCTGCAAAGGACAAATCGATGCGGCAAATGTGCTGAACATCCTCCGGATGAAACAAGGCCTGAAGAAGAGGAATTCCAGGCAGAGGGGGTGAGCTTTAAGAGAGGAACAGGCCCTGGAATATGGGGTGGGAGATACCAAAGATAAGGCTGCCCCCCTTCCTTTGAGGGAAGCCAGCGATCTGAAACAAAAGTGGTGGACCCAATGCCAATGCGCTTATGGCCCCCTGCGTAAATAAGATCCCGAACAGAGAGAAGACGCGCCAGAGAGGACTGGTTGTGGCAACAGGCCGGAGAAGATGTAGCGGACAATCGCCAATGTATCGTGCTGTAAAAAACTGAGAGACCATAGTCTGAGGCCGATGGATAATCCGCCAAAGCTGCTTGGCCAAGAGAGCACGATTAAAACTCCGCAAATCACGAAAGCCCAATCCCCCCGAAGTTAGAGAAGAACACAGATGATCCCACTTCAGCCACTGCATAGGCTTGGTAGTGGAAGAGCCACCCCAACCAGAAACGAGACAGCATTGCCCTTGATCGAACGGAGAACGACTTTGGTAAGGCAATAAGCGACATCACGTAAGTAGGGATAGCTTGCAAGATGGATTTGATAAGGGTCAGCTTGCCGCCTGAGAAGTAACATGAGACCAACCCTGAAATCCGACGAGCCCCCTATCTTTGATATAAGCAAAAACCGCATTGCGATTGCGACCCACATGAGCTGGGAAGCCCATAAATACAAAATCATGGACCATACGTCCCGAGAGAATGCCGCTACAGCCTGACGGAGCTAAGGCTGGAGACGGGAGCAAGAACATAATAGCCGACTTGTCGCATTGATACATTGGCGAAGCTAGCTTGAAGTCATCCAAGATGAAGATAAGGCAAGAGCATTTGCTGAAGTGCCTTCCCAATAAAAAACAATCGTCGCAAAAAGCAAGCTTGAAACGGGTGTTACCGAACCCGGGAAAGAGAAACCTTGATAGAGGTTATGCTGGGCCGACAACCGGATGCCGAAGTCAAAACCTCCATACAGCAAATAAAGAGAAGCGGAGATAGCGGGTCGCCTTGATGAAGCGCACGTTAAGGCGAGAAAGAGGGACCAGGGTGGCCGTTGATGAGCACAGACATGGTAGCAGTCGTGAGGCATTTGCGGACAGCGTTAATCCAAACCGGGTGAAAGCCCATCCGTTCCAAAACTTGCAAAACAAAAGACCACTCAACCCGATCAAAAGCCTTGGACATGTCAACCTTATAAGCAAAGAACCCACGCTGCTTTGCTTTGGAAGTACGCATTAAATGGAGAATCTCATGGGTAATCAGAACCTGATCAGTGATCAAGCGGTCTTGGACAAAAGCCCCTTGATTATCAGAAATGACATGAGGCAGCACATGTTGCACCCTGTTAACTAAAACCTTTGAAATAACACGATACAGTGTATTGCACAGAGAAATAGGGTGAAACTCTGAAATAGAAGCCGCGCCTGGCTTCTTAGGGATAAGAGCCAGGTGGGTATGGTTGAGATCCGGAACAACCAAGTCTGTATTCAGGAAATCCAGTGCAGAGTTGATAAAATCATCACTAATGATGGGCTAATATGTGCGAAGGAAAACCCCATTGATACCATCAGGGCCAGGGGCCTTGGAAGGGTTAAGCTGCATATAAGCAGCGACCACTTCTGCTCGAGTAAAAGGCTGACCCATTGGGTAAAAGCAGTCACCAGGAACACGAGCGTCCACACTAGCCAAAAGGTGCTGATTCGGCTGGGGGTTAGTAGTGGTAAACAAATCATGAAATAAGAGCGGGCCACATATTCCACCCCAACCCAAGTTGTAGCAGCCGGCATTGAAGGTGAAGACAGGCTGTGGATCGCATTGCGACGGGAGCGAGCCCGGAACTTGTTGAAAAAGAATTTATTATTCTTATCACCCGCTTGAAGCCAACGGAAGCGAGAGCGCTGCTGAAGACGAATCTCTTCACGCTGCAAGAGAGTGTCCACCATTGCGGAGCAGGTTTTCCAATTGGCCAAATTAAGCGGAGTCGGGGGACTCTGATCCAGAAGATCAAGATCACGCTGGGCCTGACGGAGAGCCCGTTTTTCGACCCAGATCTGTTTAATGCCCCAGGCACGCAACTGCTGGCCACAAGCCCTGACCTTAGAAGTATAACCATGCTGACCACTGCCAGTCCACACTTGCTGAACCAAATCACGACATTAGGTATTTGAGGCCCACAATTCTCAAAACGAAACGGCTTTGGGCCTCTTCTGGTCGAAGGTTGCAGGATTAATTTGATTGGCTTATGATCTGGGCGTCCCCAACAAAGATGATTATTTTGTGCATGGGGATAAAGGTCAATCCATGCATCGTTTGCAACGAACCGATCCAAGCGACTAAGAACAGCATAAGGGGGATCACACCGCTTTTTATATGTAAACAAGTGCCCCGATATCCTAAATCGTGCAATGAACAATCAGATAAACAAGTACGAAAGGCCGACATGGCAGCTTGAGAGCGAAAAGCGCGGCCCTGATGTTCACGTAAGGCCAAAACCTCATTGAAGTCACAACCAAGAACCCAAGGTCCTTGCCACTGCTCATGCAAATAACGCAAAAGGCTCCATGTTTTCCATTTCTCTGTAGCATTAGACCAACCATACACCCCCGTCAATCTCCAATCAACACCCCCAAAAGATCGTACAAGAACATCAACATGATGGGCAGAAAAACTAAGCAAAGAAACATTCAAATTGTCTTGCCAAAACAGGGCCACACCTCCCTTCCTACCCTCACTATCACCCGCAGCCCAGTGATAACCAACAAACCTAGATGCTACAAAGCGCATCTCAAAAGACGATAGTTTCGTTTCAAGGACAATTACAAAAAGGGGCCGTTCCCTAGCTACTAACCCTACCAACCAACGAACTGTCGCATCACCACCCAAACCACGACAGTTCGTAACTAAAACCGACATTATGCCGGGCGACCCGAGGCCGCCCCCGGAGTCGCCTGAGATGGAGAACCACCAGAATCATCACACTTCACCCGCTTAGAGCTCTCTGCAGCATCTGGATTAGGAGACCTTCGGGCCTCCGAGGAAATAGCCGGATCTTCAAGAGACTTACTCTAGATTATTCTAACTTGAAGAGATTATTTTTCTTGTAACTAATGATTATTGACTGCTAATTGGTTACGAGTGATCGATGACCATGGACCACTGACGTTGACCTGTGATCAGTGGTCATTAATTAGCCTCTGGTGTTTATTGATTGAGATTATTTTTCTTTTCACTAATTAAACGTGCCGAAGAATTCTGGGAATTCTTTTCATTTTCCACGCATACCATTTTACATTCTATTATGTTTCCTTATATAAGTCAAACGTTCTCTAAGTCGTTTCCGTGAGAAGTTAGTCAGCGATTCATGTGGTTGGAACTTTATTAACTCTTAAAAAATTTCTCTTTTTCATACTTCCCATTATTAGGAGTTTAGATGATCCATAAGAGAAGGTAAATAATTGATGTGCGCATACAAACTAAGTACAATAGAAGGAAGGGGATAAGGGTGCAACACTGATTGAAATACCCACGAATTTCGAGTTAGAATATGCATAATATATAGTTGAAATGAATAAGTTAATTGTTATATTGGAACGAATATTAAATGATTGGTAAGTTCGAGGTTAGTGTTATTTTAGGGGGCTACTTTTCTCCTTTTTCTAAATTGATATAATTCTAAAATACCTTATCTTTCCCTAAATTATTTATTGTAGATTTATCCATTCTCTACTGACGTCATAAGATCTCCTCACTTCTCTTAAATGAATTACTCAATAGTTATTTATTTACTTATTTATTTCTAAACCATTATCTTCCCCTAAAAGATAATTCCATCCATCCTTATCTTTTTACAACGGCTGAATTATTCTTCCTTCTCACCTCATTTCAAATTAGTAAATTATTCCTTTATTTTCTGATTAATTATTTGGTAGAAATCTAGCTTCTCCAGTCATTTACAACACTAATTGTTTAATCCCTCTTTCAAATTATTTACAATACTAATTATTTCTTCTCTCTTCTAAAACTAGTTACATCATTATTTAATTAATATTATTCCTCTCTCTCTTTACAATTAATCTCTGTTTATAATACGATCTCCACCCTCATCCTCTTCATCCACGTCATGACGTTCTACGCTCTTTGTGAGCCTCGATTTTAAACCTTTTCCTATGTTGATTAAAGCTGATTATGATCTAACCGGGTTTTAGGTCCACTTATAACCTAAGATTAATAACTATGTCATATAACAACAATTATTAAAACCTAAGCTAGCTCATTGGAACCTATTATGAGTCGCCACCTAATTTTAACCTAGAGTAAATTAGGAAAGGAGAGTTCAGGTTCGGGGGCTTGGTATACGATTTATTTAGGGTTCAAATTACTTTCATTACCCTTCCTAGGTCGTTTTTCCTCTACTTGGTTTATTTACGGCTTACTACAAAGTCGTTTTTAACCTAAGTGCGCGCTTCTGTTTTTTTATTTTTTAGCGTTTTTGACAGAAAAATAAAGTGAAATTAAAAGCTACCTAAACTAGGGTTTCGGAGGCAGAATTAGGTTAAATTTTAATCATGTCCGTAGCCACGGACCTAATGTCTGAGACCACGGACCCCAGTTGAATTAAATGACTAAAAACAGAACTAAAATAAAAACGCAAACTTGAAAAGTCCGGGGCCACGGACAGGGTGTCCGTGGGCCCGAACATGTACTGACAGAAACACTAAAATTTGAAAAATTGAAAAATATAAAATCCCGCCACCGTCTGTGGGTGTCTGTGGTCACGGACAACCCGTCCGTGGTCCCGGACAATGAGTCCGAGGTCACGGACAACCCACAGACAGTGAGTTTTTGATGGCTCCCGACGGTGTTTTGAGCTCAAATTTTATGGGTATGTAGCCTGAAAGATTATGAACACGTTAGTAACTGAAAGAACTCAATTTGAAATCAAAATTAATACGAAACTTAGCAAACAAGTAACAAGGCAGTAGCTAAAACAACTAGTGATACAAAAGCGAAAAAGAGTTAGTTTGAACCCAAATTTTGAGGCAAGACTGATAATATCGTGGGGAGTTAGGAAAGTGGAATTTCTACCTGTTTTACCTTCGGGTTCACGATGATTCTTCACACCGGGATTCGTCGAGTGCTCCGTTGATGGCAGACCCGAAGGGTTTTCGAACCAAGCTTCTAGTTGTTCTTGATGTTCTTCACGTTTTGGTGGTGTTTATGTGGGGTTTTGATGATTATTGGTGCTTTGGGGATCGGAAAACGAGTTTAGATGGTGGTTTCGGGGGATTTTCGGTATGATTCGGGTGGTCGGGCGTTGGAAAACGTGAGAGAGAGGGGGTTGTGCTTTCTGTCTTCCTAGGGTTCTTGAGAATATGAGATTCTTATTTTATCAAAAAACCTATCCCCTTATATAGACTTTCTTAAAGATAAAGAAAATCTAGTAAAAGTAAGATTTTTTGACATTTTAATTAAATGACTTCCCAAAGGAATTTTGCTGTGAAATTTTAACCACATGTCAAGAATGGAAATTCTGAATTTTCTGAAGTGGAATCGGATTTTTTAAATGTTGGAATATTTTTAAATTTAATTTCTCGTCAGATTCAGTCAGAAATTGCTAGAAAATTATTGGAAATTCGAAAAATCAAAATTCCAACGCCATTATGCTTAAAATGTCATCCTATATCATGGGTTAAAATATCAAAGCATTTCAAGCTGATTTGGGCATCCTTTGGAGGAGAGAGAAAGCTTATAGGAGGCCTTAGGAGCCTTAAAAATTACGAAAACGCCCCTGATAATGACGAAGCTGCTCCCCATGCCCTGGAACGCGCCAATCGAGCCGGAATCTCTCACTACTTGATTGTAATGCCCCTCACAATACCAAAACCTCGTAGACCCTAACCGGGGGGTCAAAATTTTGGGTATAACAGATTGCCCCCCGTCAACTGGACTTTGTAATGGGTGTGAAAATTCTGGTTGATGCTTGAGTGATGCCCCAAAATTTTGGATTTTACAAAATCCTCCATGTTGTGCGAAACCGCATTGACTACGTCCAGCTATTCGGAGGCGCTGACTACCTAAGCAACAAAACGTTGTCGAGCTATTCTGAGGCGCTGACTACCTAGGTGACGAAAATGAAATAATGTCAAGCGATTCTAAGGCATTGACTACCTATAATAAATGAAATGATGTCAAACTATTCTAAGGCGCTGACTACCTAGGTGATGAAAATGAAATGATGTCAAGCGATTCTAAGGCGTTGACTACCTATAATAAATGAAATGATGTCAAACTATTCTAAGGCGCTGACTACCTAGGTGACGAAAATGAAATGATGTCAAGCGATTCTAAGGCGTTGACTACCTATAATGATGCAATGTCAAGCGATTCTAAGGCGTTGACTACCTAGGATGTGAAAACTGTCTACAAATGCCAGAATGCTGAAATGCTAACGATGCTAATGATGCTGATGCTGATGATGATGCTGATGATGCTAATGATGTTGATGATGCTCGGATGCTTCTGGGGACCGAAACCCGTGCCAATGCTCCTGGCTGGACCCAATGTGGACTTATTGCCATCGCCCCCCAAGCCGGTGTACAGGGATAACTCCTGGTAAAAACCCTGGGGACTTATTGCCTTTGCCCACCATTCATTGATCCCAAAGTAAGCTGACATAACACAGGAGGATTTATTGCCATCACCTCGTCAACTTTTCTGTCGCCAGGTTTTGTGACGCGCCTGGATAATGCAACTAGGTCTTATGACGAGCCTATATGAATGAGATGAATGCAATGTGTTTGATGAGAGTGGGTAAGCTAAAGGGTCTTATTACGAGCCTAAAGGAATGCAACTAGGGCTTATAACGAGCCTAAGGGTGGGGATCTAGGTCTTATGACGAGCCTAAAGGTGGATCTAGGTCTTATGACAAGCCTAACAATGGATCTAGGACTTATGAAGCCTAACAATGGATCTAGGACTTATGACGAGCCTAAGGATGGGATCTAAATGAAAGTGAGTCAAGTGTGTAATGGGTCTAAATGAATGTAGGAGGATTAGGGCTCAAGACGGGCCGGTGGATGTTTGAATGTGAAGGAAGGGCTTAGGACGGGCCTGAGGGAATTTGATGTGGAGGTAGGGATTAGGACGAGCCTGAGGGAATTTGATGTGGAGGTAGGGCTTAGGACGGGCCTGAGTGATATGAGAGGGTTTTAAAACCTTTGGGTTTCAGGTTTTTGGGCCTCCATCGGTGTCGTTGTTGCAATTGTTGGGACCAACAATTGCCCCTAGTATTTTTCCTTGAGGCGATCTGAGTTTTCAGGGCTTTATGGCAATCAAACGGAACGATCGATTGCCCCCAGTATTTTCTTTGATTAATTGCGCGAAAACAAATCTCATCCTCACAAGGTCAGGGTTTATTTGGATGTGGTGCCTTCTATCCTACACTCAAAGTGTTTGATGTTTGCACTCGTGCCCTCCTTTTGGTTAAGACATCTCAACCATTGAATTTGACATTTGTTAGATTTACGCGTTCAACCTGTTACTTTCACTCGATTGGATACACAACTATTAGGTCAGAAGTCTTTTAAGCTTACAACGTGGCTATGGGGTGTGATGAATGACAACAGGACAACAGAGGAATGTTTAGGGTATGTGGAGCTATAAGGGTGACCAAAGTTACAACTTGCACCTTCTCCTGGACTTGCTTTCTTTGTCTTGAAGTCGCTTGGCTACTTCGTGACGACTTCGCTTATGAGCTTGGAACTCTGGATTTTTGAGTTGTTCCTTCTCTTTTTTCCTGATTCTGGATTTCTTCGAGGCTTTTCAGGGTTGCCTTTCTTTGAATCTCTTTTCCTTCGGGGTTCTTGTGTTTCCCGGTTTTGAACTTTGAGAGCTATTTTTGATGTTAGCTCATTGGGATCCTGTGCCACTTTGGGGCCATTTGCGGATTGCTTCGTCATGCTGGTACCAGTTTTGTTTCTTTGGACTTGTGAAGTTGCTGTTCGGAAGTCGGGCTCCTTGCTTCCTTTGGTCACCGAGTCGGTTGTTCATCATTGGCTGGCTTGTTTGTGGAGTTAGTAGTGTTATAAAAGAGGATGTACACGAAAAGCTTAGCGGAGGTGCCTAGGGTTTAATGTATGTCTGGGTTCACAAACTTTTTGGTTGTGTGGTACTGTACCTAGGTGCTTCGTCATCCCTAATAGTTGTGTATCCGTTCTTTGTTTCTTTTCATAGGTTTAGGCGTAAATTTACAAATTATCTCCTTCGGTCGGAGTCATGCCGTTTACCTTACCTTTGAATGTGACCTCTCTGGAGTCGTGTAAAAATGACACGCTCGTTCTCTCTTGGTTTTACCACTCAAGATACTCTCGCGAAGTGTATACTCAGAGACTTGCTTGCACAAAATAAACAAACCTTATCATTCCTTAACTCAGATTGCCCCCAGTATTGCTGTGGGGTTTACTTAAGAAACCTTAGAATGCCCAAGTTATTTATAGAGGGTGGCTGTGTGTGATGGTAAATGATGGTGGTGAGTGGTGATGAGGTGATTGCTGAATGATTTATTTTTTGTTCTTTTGGCGGCAGCAGTTTTGTTTTTATGTGTCTGGTGAAATGGTAGAAATGATGGAATGCTGTGACATGTGTGGTGGCTGTAATGGAGGTGGTGAATGCTTGGATGGGAAGGTGATTTTGTACAAGAGGTTTCACAAAGAACAAAGGTTTCTCCTTTTATATGTTTGCAGACATGCTTTATGAGAGAGAGTTTTCCTTCTTCTTTCCTTTCCTTCTTTTCTTTTTCAGCACATGAACGAATGTATAAACATTAAAACATGAACAAAGAAGAAATTTTATTGATAACCAAAAGAAGTAACAATGACATCGAGTACCAACTAAATGGGAGAGACAACTAAACTAGCTAAAGAACTAAAAGAGAAGACAGAGGAAAAAGACAAAAGCTACGCAAAACAACTAAAGGAAGAAGAAAAATAACAAAGACTCCTAGTGGTGTTCCGGCATAGGATTCCCGAAGATATTCCCGCGCTCTGAGAACTGAAGTCCCTGGTCAATCAGGTCTTGGATCTTATGTTGTAGGGCCCTGCAATGATCGGTGTCATGACCTGGTAACTGATGGTAGAGACAGAACTGATTTGGACTCCTGCCCAAACGGGTGACTCCTGGTCGGGGCGGAAGAGGCTGTAAGATGTTCTGCTCCTGGAGCTTTTTCAGAGCATGACTCAAGGGCCGACCGATATCCGTGAATTCTCGTTGACTGAAATCCGGTCTTGGAGGTGGTACTGCTCGATAGCTCCTCCCTTGTTCCCTTGGCTGCTGGACTGCATTCACCTCGTACTGTCCCGTGTACCTTTGCGGTGCGCTCTGTGCGTAAGCTGCGCTTGAGTAGGAAGCCTTTGCTGGTTCAGATTTTGGGAACTTTGAATTACTCCCGGATCCTCGAGGATATCCAAGCTTTAGGTCTCCCTTGTGGATCTTCTCCTCCAAAACTCCTACCTGGCCCATGAGCATATCAAAGCTTGGAAAGTACATATACTTTAATTCATCATTGTACTGCTTTTGCATGTTCTCAACAATCATGTGAATTTGTTCCTGCTCATCCATCCTTGTAGGCATGCCTGCTGCCTCCTCCACCGCTTTATAAAGTCGGACATGGACTCACTTCCCGTTTGGCGCGTGCTGGCGAGGTCGGACCGGGTGATTTCCAAATTTTTAGCATACTCAAAGTGAGTCAGGAAAGCTTCACATATCTCCTCATATGTCTTGGTGTTCATTCTCTGAGTTAGGTACCATCGTTGAGGGATCTCATCTAGGTATCGGGCAAAGACCTTGGCCTTTTACATATCATTGAGCCTCAGGATAGACATCTCGATCAAACATCGCCAAATGAATTTGGGGATCGGTCGAGCCTTTGTAGAGAGCCAAGGTGGGGAGCTTCAGCTTCGCGGGTAGCTCGACATCTGGATAGGATCCCATGGAGAGATAGTCAAAACCAGCGGGTTTACCGGCCTTTTCCATGCGCTCAATGCGCCTCAGAGCCCTCTGAACTTCAGCGGCTAACTGGCTCCCGGGAGCACCGCCCTCGTATCCAACTTGGGTGTCATGTCCCTCCAAGGAGATATTGTCCATGCCGTATAAAGGATTGACAAATCCTTGCAGCGGTCTTTCTTGTCTTGCCGCCTCCAAAGATCCTATTTTCTCATGGAGCTCAACTGTTGCTGCCGTATGTCGTGCCTCCAAGGCTTCAATAGCAGCTTGATGTTTCCGTACCAGGCTGGCTATTCGATCCTGCTCCCCTGTCGGACCCTCAGTGGTCCTGCTTTGGGCTGCCGTTTCCAACGCGGCCAACTTATCCTCTAGCTTGGCAATTGTGTCCACATATTTATTTTCGAGTGCCTGGATTGCCTCCTGGTGTTTCAAATCAAAAATTTTCATGAGCTCTTCAACAGAGGTGTTCTGGTTTTCCCACCCTGCCTGTGATCCTCCTGAGAGATATCGTCATGTGTCTGGACCGACATGTCAGATGAGCTGGAGTCTACTTCGGGCTGGAATAATGGAAGTGGGGGAGTAGGCAGTCGGGTCAAACATCCGGAACTTCTGTCCCAGCGCCTTTCTGAAATCTTGCCTTCTTTCTGTTGTAGAACATAAAAAAAACATTAGGGCACGGGCTTTCAATGACGTGGAAAGGTTTTCCTCTAAGGGCCCTCGTGTTCTAATTACAGGACTCTTTTGCTTTTTTGGACTGTTCGGGCCGAGCGGGCTGGAGATTTTTGGCATGTGAAATGGGCCAACAATCCTAAAGGGAATAATGGAAACCTTCAAGCTTATTCTGAGAGGATGACTTCGTGGAGGTACAGGCATTTGGGCCACTGAAACCTTCAAGCATTTCATTCGGACTGGGAGAGATTGATGGATCGATACAGACATTGGGCCTGAGGCCCAGGAGAAAAAGAACATATGCACAGAAGTCTTACATAAGGAGGTGATGCAAATGTCCTCACAAAATAACTCAGTCCAATGGGTACAGATCGATGCGGAGAGGTGCTTAGGGCGCAGGCCCAGGTCACCACAAAGGAACAGGTGATAAGTGTGAAATTGATATGGTTTTATAGGTGCTAAATTCTTATATATGCAACCTTTTTATACGCTTTCTCACACTTATCATATGATTTTCATGACTCATACTTTGGGCAAGAACTGATGCCAATTTATATGTTTAAAGCAGGAAATGATGCTAGAAATGCATAGATCTCCTCACGAGCTTTCCAACGCCACAAACGGGGAACAAATCGAAGCTCATATGAATAATTTAGACCCTATCGAAGTTGTGTCCGGAACAACGTTTATTATATATATAAATTTATGATATTGCCGCAACGACAAGAAAAACAAAGGACAAGCAAAAAGGGGGAGAGGCACGCAGGTAACTCCAGAGTCTTCCAATAGCTATTGATGGATGAAGTTAAATAAATAAAGAAACTTCCTTCCAAGAGTTATGATGGATGAAGACAATTGAATACAAAAGTTAAAGGAACTGGAAGGTCTTTATTTATTTCACAAAACTGAAGAGACTAAAAGAAACCATTAATGGACAAACAGAAAGTCTTGAATTTGACTATAAATACGGAAGGCTTTGGAAGTGGAAGGCATCCATCAAACAATCACCATTTTGCACACATCGCCTCTTTTATTCTCTCTACGCCGCGACCATTTCAACACACCAGAGAAGAGGATTTCTGATTTGCTAGAGCAGGTGTTATGCCACTCAATTGAGGATAATAAGGAGAGCACTGAGGTAGCTACTGTTGTCCAGCAGCTTAACCAGGGTCGATCATACTTTCGCTCTTACACTCCTCTTGTGGAGCCACTAGACAGGCCTACTCAGAGGCTCGTTCCTTCAATAGAGAAGCCCCCTACTCTTGAACTCAAAACTCTTCCTTCAAATCTTAAGTATGCTTTCTTGGCAGAGGGTAGCGCCCTGCCTGTTATTATTTCTTCATCTTTGTCTGTTTCGCAGGAAAACAGACTTCTTGAGGTGTTAAGAAGGCATAAGGGAGCTTTGGGGTGGTCAGTGGCAGATATTAAAGGGATTAGTCCAGGGTTCTGCACTCACAGAATTTACATGGAAGATAGTGTCAAGCCAGTGAGGCAGCCCCAGAGGAGATTGAATCCAAACCTGAAAGAAGTTGTGAAAGCTGAAGTTCTGAAGCTTCTTGATGCAGGTATCATTTATCCCATCTCTGATAGTCGTTGGGTTTCTCCGGTGCAAGTTGTTCCCAAGAAAGGGGGAATAGTTGCAGTGCCCAATGAGAAAGGTGAATTGGTGCCTCAGAGGCAAACCACTGGTTGGAGGATGTGCATCGATTACCGGCGTTTGAATGAAGCCACAAGGAAGGATCACTTCCCGCTACCGTTTATTGATCAAATGTTGGAGCGGTTAGCTGGGCAAGAGTTCTACTGCTTCCTTGATGGGTATAGTGGTTATTTTCAGATTCCCATTGCGCCAGAGGATCAGGAGAAGACCACCTTCACCTGTCCTTATGGTACTTTTGCCTATAGGAGGATGCCCTTTGGTCTTTGTAATGCTCCAGCCACATTTCAACGATGTATGATGGCGATTTTTAATGATTTTATTGAGAAGAGCATAGAAGTTTTCATGGATGACTTTTCTGTGTATGGCCAGAGTTTTGATGTGTGCCTTGATCAGCTGGATCAGATACTAGGCCGATGTGAGGAGACTCATTTGGTTTTGAATTGGGAGAAGTGCCACTTCATGGTACAGGAAGGTATAGTGCTTGGTCACAGGGTCTCCAAAGATGGTATTCAGGTGGATAAGGCTAAGGTGGAGGTCATTGAGAAGTTGCCTCCTCCCACTTCAGTTAAGGATGTCAGATCTTTTCTGGGTCACGCAGGGTTCTATAGGAGGTTCATCCAGGACTTCTCCAAAATTGCTAAGCCCTTGTCTGATCTTCTGCAGAAAGATGTGAAATTTCAGTTCTCAGAGGAGTGTTTGAAAGCTTTTCAGACTATCAAGGGTAAGCTCATTTCTGCTCCTATTGTGGTTCCTCCTGATTGGTCTCTTCCTTTTGAGATCATGACAGTCAGTGATTATGTGTTGGTGAGCACTCTGTCAGAGGAAGGACAAAATTCTGAGGGTTATCACTTATGCAAGTAAGACTCTATCTGAAGCCCAAAAGAATTACACCACTACTGAAAAGGAGCTACTTGCTGTGGTGTTTGCTCTTGATAAGTTTAGGTCCTATTTGCTGGGAAGTAAGGTAATTGCTCATACCGATCACTCTGCTTTGAAGTACCTATTCCAAAAGAATGATTCTAAGCCCAGACTCTTGAGATGGATCTTGCTTCTTCAAGAATTCGACTTGGAAGTTGTTGATAAGCAAGGAAAGCAGAATGGAGTTGCAGATCATCTGTCTAGGCTTGAGACTCTTGATGACGGGGTCCCCATAAATGAATTTTTCCCTGATGAGACAATCTTTGTCATTGGGAAAGTTAAAGAGCCTTGGTATGCTGACCTGGCTAACTATCTTGCCTCTGGTTTGATTCCCCATGATCTAAGCTACAATCAGAGGAAGAAGTTTCTTTCTGAAGCCCGTCATTATGTTTGGGAGGACCCCTATCTCTTTAGGGTGTGTGCTGATGGTTTGATAAGAAGATGCCTCCCCGATGAAGAAGTTGACAGTGTGATTGAGTTTTGCCATTCTCGAGAGGCAGGTGGTCACCATGGTCCTACTAGGACAGCTGCTAAGGTGTTAGAGTGTGGTTTCTACTGGCCCACTCTACACAAGGATGTCCACCGCTTCTGCTCTCATTGCGATAACTGCCAGAGGATGGGGAACATTTCAAGAAGGCATGAGATGCCTCAGAAGGGAATTCTTGAAGTAGAGTTGTTTGATGTCTGGGGTATTGACTTTGCGGGCCCATTTCCTTCTTCTCATGGAAACCACTACATCCTTGTTGCTGTAGATTATGTTTCCAAGTGGGTCGAAGCAATCTCCTGCCCTTCTGCTGACGCTAAAACTGTGGTTAAATTTTTGAAGAAGAACATCTTTACAAGATTTGGTGTGCCCAGAGCTATCATCAGTGATGGTGGTTCTCACTTTTGCAACAGGGCCTTTGATTCCTTGATGTCTAAGTATGGGTGACTCATAAGGTTGCTTTGCCTTATCATCCCCAAACTAATGGTCAAGCAGAAGTGAGTAACCGAGAGCTAAAATGGATTCTTCAAAAGACAGTCAACTCCTCCAGGAAGGATTGGTCTGTCAAGCTTGATGATGCTCTGTGGGCTTACAGAACTGCATTCAAGACTCCCATTGGGATGTCTCCTTTTAAGCTGGTGTATGGGAAGTCTTGCCATCTCCCAGTTGAGCTAGAGCATAAAGCTTATTGGGCTTTGAAAGCCCTCAATTTTGATCTGAATGCTGCTGGAGAGAAGAGAAAGTTTCAATTGTCTGAGCTGGAGGAATTAAGGGAGCAAGCTTATGACAGCTCTAGAATCTATAAGGAGTGTTCTAAGAGGATTCATGATCAGATGATCCTAAGAAGAGATTTCAGAGTTGGTGATTACGTGCTGTTGTATAACTCTCGACTTCGTCTCTTTCCTGGAAAGCTCAAGTCCCACTGGGCTGGCCCATTTAAGGTTGTGGGAGTCACTTCCTATGGGAATTTTTAGATTTATATATTTTCTAGGATAATTTTCTTAGTTATTTCTATTTGTCTTCAAATTCCCGTTTGCAATAGGGCTTGCACGCTATTCTCTTTGGGCTTCCCCACTTTTTCACATCACCTAAAGGTGTGCGACTACGGTCGGGTCTTTGACTGACCAAACAAGGCTAGGTAAGGGTACTGCCACAAAAATGCTTGGGCGAAAGCCCAGGTATTAAGGGGGTGTGGTTAGACGACACCTCCTCTTTTCCCCCACTTATTCACATCACCTAAAAGGTGTGAGTCCCTGACAGGGGACCCTCAAGCGGGTCCCGGGGTGAGATTAGTTTATGTGGACCCTCGCTCTCATATGATGCAAAGATACAGAAATTTAAATTGCGCACAAAAGTAAATAAACAATATAATAAAAGCCATAAATAAACATTTTTTGAGTTAAGCCCTCTTTCTTAAAATTAAACAAGTTAATATTAAGAATTTTGTCCCCAGCAGAGTCGCTAGTCTGTGAGCCTCGAATTTCAACCCTATCCTATGTTGATTAAAGCTGATTAGGATCTAACCGGGTTTTAGGTCCACTTATAACCTAAGATTAATAACTATGTCATATAACAACAATTATTAAAACCTAAGCTAGCTCACTGGAACCTATTATGAGTCGCCACCTAATTTTAACCTAGAGTAAATTAGGAAAGGAGAGTTCGGGTTCGGGGGCTTGGTATACGTTTTATTTAGGGTTCAAATTACTTTCATTACCCTTCCTAAGTCGTTTTTCCTCTACTTGGTTTATTTACGGCTTACTACAAAGTCGTTTTTAACCTAAGTGCGCGCTTCTGTTTTTTTTTTATTTTTAGCGTTTTTTGACATAAAAATAAAGTGAAATTAAAAGCTACCTAAACTAGGGTTTTGGAGGCAGAATTAGGTCAAATTTTAATCATGTCCGTAGCCACGGACCTAATATCCGAGACCACGGACCCCAGTTGAATTAAATGACTGAAAACAGAACTAAAATAAAAACGCAAACTTGAAAAGTCCGAGGCCACGGACAGGGTGTCCGTGGGCCCGGACATGTATTGACAGAAACCCTAAAATTTGAAAAATTGAAAAATATAAAATCCCGCCACCGTCCGTGGGTGTCCGTGGTCACGGACAACCCACAGACAGTGGGTTTTTGATGGCTCCCGACGGTGTTTTGAGCTCAAATTTTATGGGTATGTAGCCTGAAAGATTATGAACACGTTAGTAATTGAAAGAACTCAATTTGAAATCAAAATTAATACGAAACTTAGCAAACAAACAAGGCAGTAGCTAAAACAACTAGTGATGCAGAAGCGAAAAAGAGTTTGTTTGAACCCAAATTTTGAGGCAAGACTGATAATATCGTGGGGAGTTAGGAAAGTGGAATTTCTACCTGTTTTACCATCGGGTTCACGATGATTCTTCACACCGGGATTCGTCGAGTGCTCCGTTGATGGCAGACCCGAAGGGTTATCGAACCAAGCTTTGGTTGTTGGTTGTTTGCTGTTCTTCACGTTTTGGTGGTGTTTATGTGGGGTTTTGATGATTATTGGTGCTTTGGGGATCGGAAAACGAGTTTAGATGGTGGTTTCGGGGGATTTTCGGTATGATTCGGGTGGCCGGGCGTTGGAAAACGTGAGAGAGAGAGAGAGGGGGCTGTGCTTTCTGTATTCCTAGGGTTCTTGAGCATATGAGATTCTTATTTTATCAAAAAACCTATCCCTTATATAGACTTTCTTAAAGATAAAGAAAATCTAGTAAAAGTAAGATTTTTTTGACATTTTAATTAAATGACTTCCCAAAGGAATTTTGCTGTGAAATTTTAATCACATGTCAAGGATGGCAATTATGAATTTTCTGAAGTAGAATCGGATTTGTTAAATGTTGGAATATTTTTAAATTGAATTTCTCGTCAGATTCAGTCAGAAATTGCTTGAAAATTATTGGAAATTCGAAAAATCAAAATTCCAACGCCATTATGCTTAAAATGTCATCCTCTATCATGGGTTAAAATATCAAAGCATTTCAAGCTGATTTGGGCATCCTTTGGAGGAGAGAGAAAGCTTATAGGAGGCCTAGAGCCTTAAAAATTATGAAAACGCCCCTGATAATGACGAAGCTGCTCTCCATGCCCTGGAACACGCCAATCGAGCCGGAATCTCTCACTACTTGATTGAAATGCCCCTCACAACACCAAAACCTCGTAGACCCTAACCGGGGGGTCAAAATTTTGGGTACAACACTCTTCTTCCCCAAACTCACAATCTCTCGTTCCTCTTCCTGCTATTGTCAAGTTTCTTCCCTGGTGTCGAATTAGCATAGAAGGGTAAGGTCTAATACCTGGTAAGGTTTTGGGATTATTTTGGGTTGTGTATTGATGGTTTATGATCGGTGTTTATTCACAATTCTAGACCCCGAATTCATTGACGGGCGCTATTAGTGATTTTGCTAAGTCGTCTTCATAGTGCTGTGCATAATTAGGTAAACATCCGTGCTCATAATTGTTTTCTCATGTGATTTGTGAATTGTGGATGAATTATTAAAACCCTGATTTGGGATTTTGGAAGTTGGCAATTATTCCCCCACGTATTCAGGATTCAATGGCTTTACAAATTGGAATTGATTACAGTTTTTGGGAGACTTTCACTGGATGAATTACTTGGTTTATTATAACCCAAATTTTGATTTCAGAATTTCATTTTATTTCGTTACAAAGCTGATTAAGTGGATTGTTTAATCCTTCAGGACATGGGAGTCCTTTTAATTAAAGGCAAGGACAAGGAGGTCTTTTGCCATTTATTAATTAGGTAAGGATTAATTAAGTTAACAAATTCTTTTATTAACTCTTTTGATCACGTTTAGAATCACGATCTTTTCCACGCTCAGAGTTTCCTCATTGACAGTTCTCTCGACGTTCCTCTCCCTCTCTTGCTCAACGTTCTTCTCTTCTTCTCTCTCGATCTGTCAAGACTTGGCTGCTGCTACTCTCGTTCAGATTCCGAATCCTTGCTGTGGATTCCTTCCCTTTGCGAATCCGTATCAATTTAAGGTATAGGAATCAGCCTTTGTAAATTCTTCAATTCGAGACCTTCTCCATTCTCATTGTTTTCTGTAATGCTGTGGTGAATCAGTGGTTGCGCTGCAGTCTCTGTCGGTTTCTCTTCCGCTGTTGGCATTCTGCGATTCCGTTGGTAGATTCAGGTAAGGATCAAGAATTCGTTGTCGTGGCAGTTTCTGGGTTGTGAGACCTCTCTGTTTTCTGAATCGGGAATTGTTCTGCATTTGTATTTTACTCAGTGATTTGGAATTGCGCTTTCGGTCTGCATTTCGGTGTCTACTTTGGCTGGGCTGTGCTGTTCAGATTTGAGGAAGTTTCCTTCTGCTAATTCGAGGTAGGTGGCTTGCGGATTCGATTAGTGTGTTCGGCTATGGGGAGTTACAATTGATTTCTGGTTATGTTGATTTGCGTTCGTGGTTATTCTACCTCTGATTTGTGATTGTGTTCCCCATTTAAACCCCCACAGTGTTAGTTTAGGTTATGGCTTTTACCATTGCAAAATTGGTGATGTTTTGTGTTTCTGTTCGTTTGCAATTTGTTTCTGGAGAACTACATTTTTCTACATGTCCGAACGTCTGTCCGAACATTGAAGTTCGGACAGACCCTGTTTGCGTTCTATTTTTCTGAGTTTTTGTACGTGTCCGAACTTCCGTCCGAGCTTTGATGTTCGGACGGGGCGCGAGGACGAATCCGGCTTACAAGTCTCGTATGGTATCCGAACTTGTAAGTCCGGACAGAAGTTCGGATACTTCTTGCTGCTTCATCTGATTTTGCTTTGACATGCGTCCAAACTTTGACGTTCGGACACATGTTCGGACTTCACCGCATATCTGATTTCCGAAAGCGTCCGAACATCCGTTCGAGCTTCGATGTTCGGACACCCCTTTGTCTACCTCTGTTTTTAGTTCGACTTGTGTTCGAACTTCGACGTTCGGACACATGTTCGGACATCGTCTGGTTTTGGTTTTGAGTCTCGACTTGTGTCCGAACTTCGACGTTCGGACACATGTTCGGACATGGCACTGTTTTCACCTTATCTTGCTCGATTGAGCTCCGTTTTGACTTCCATTTGCGGGATTGAATTCCCCTTCTGATTACCAAGCTATATATAAGCTTTGTGGTGCCATTGGAGCACATATGCTTATCTGTATTTAAGCTTTTGTTTTGGGACCTAGTTATCTCTATATCTGCACCATGGATGGTTGGTTTAGCTATCTCGTAGCACGCTGCGTAGGACATCCTTCTGTTTCACGGGTGTTTTCCCCGTTCTATTCACAGGTTTCCACCTATTCTGCTCACGAGTGATGTTTCCTCGTTCTGTTCACGGATTGTATCGTTCTGTCTGTATGTTGTGATTAACTAGGGTCCTCTTCTGTTTCTGACTCTATCTGCTTTGAACTCTGTTTAGTCTTATTGTGTTTGGACTTCTGCTTCTGCCTTCTGATTTGGAATGTGGCTTCCTTTGTCTACTTCAGATTGGATAACATTTTATAAATGTTTTGAGCATGCTGGTTGATAAAGTTAGTCATCTACTGGGCATAGTTGGATGCTCACTCCCCTACTCTTACTAACATTGCAGATTGATCAGCGAGGATCACCTGTTCAGCTTCTGGAGTTTTGCTTATGTTTATTCTAGTTCTTTGAAACATTCATGTTTAGCTTTGTAGCCTACGGGCCTGAGTAGTGTTTGGAAACTACGCTTTTGAATCCTGTTTTGACAGTTGTTTTGTATTTGGGTTGAGAATACTTTGTTACATTTTGATACACTTTTATACAAGTATTTTGTTTGAGCCTTTAATGTGTTTGTGAATATTAGTTTAGAGCCTTGCGTATTTAATAGTATTACGCGGCGTGTGACATCCTTAACTCCTAGGCCAGTGTTGGGGGTGTTACATTTAGTGGTATCAGAGCTCTAGGTTCTAATCTGATGGAAAGTTAGCTTAGTCAGTCAGTTGTCAATATCTATGCTTTGGAGACTCGTGTCTGAATTGCTTGCTCTGGATTTTCAGAATGCCGCACGAAGAGCTCCAGTTACTCCCCAGGGCGATGTCGCCGAGGCGGTCCAGCAGTTTATGACTCAGCTGCTGTAAACGGTTGCAGGTGGAGGGGCCCCTGGAGGAGGAGCAGCTGGTGGTGGAGTCGGAGCGTGGTAGTGGTGCAGCCGGAGCTGGGGCTGCTGATGCGGGAGGACGGAATGTGAAGGCGCTTCAGGAATTTATGAAGCTGAAGCCTCCGACATTCGATGGGGCAGGAGACCTCCAGGAGGCCAGTCATTGGTTGACTGAGGTGAAGGACCCACTTCGGGTCATGGGCTCCGAGGAGGAGCAGAAGGTGGACTTCGCCACCTTCCTATTCAAGGCCGAGGCCAAGGAGTGGTGGAGGTCTGTGATGGGGAGGTTCCCACAACCTTGGACGTGGGATTAGTTTACTAGGAAGTTCAACAAACAGTTCTACCCCGATGTTTATAAGGACCAGCACATCTTGGAGTATAACCGGCTCCGCTAGGGTCGGGACATGAGCGTTGGAGTACGTCAGGAAGTTCATCAGCCTTTCGAAGTTTGCACCTGAGCCCGACGAGCATAGGAAAGACCAGGAAGTTCGAGAATGGTCCGAGGCCGACATCGCTCTACTGCGACGCTACTGCGTCACAAGACCTTCAGGGACGTAGCTGACATCGCCTTGTTGGTAGAGCTGATTAAACTACACGGATGGGTCGGGTTCGGACTGGGCTAAACATAATTTTCAGCCCAATTGGGCCAAGTGTTTAGTCCAAACCCGCCCAATCGGGCCAATCTCCTGAACCCAACCCACCCACCTAAAAAATGCTCATGCCATAGCCTGGCCCGCCCAGCCCGCTTTTAACTAAAATTTCTCTATTTAGTAACATAGTTTTTAAAGTATAGATACATAGTATAGATTTTGAAGAGTGTGCACGACATAAAACAAATTTTATAAGAAATAGAGTATGCGGTCCATTCAGTTGAATAATTACTACTGTACTATTGTAAGTATTTTATTACTTTTGTTTACATATTTACAATAAGATATACTAATGTAAGATGTACTATGACATTCGGGCCGGGTCGGGCCATCAACTGGGTAAAATATTTAGCCATAACCCGGCCCGAAAAAAAAATTTGGGCTACTTTTTTTGTCTAAACCCGCCTAGTTATTTTTTCTACCCATACCCATTGGTCGAAAATACGGGTCTATCTTGATTATGATCGGCTCTACTTGTTGGTAGAGGCCGATCTGAAGGGCCGCCAGTCTGGGGGTAAGGACCAGAAGAGGAAGCAGCGGTCTGAGGATGGGGATAAGAGGGATCAGTATGCTTCTCAGAAGAAGCAGTCTACTGAAGACCGATCTGGGGATCGTCAGGGTTCGAGAGACAGAGGGGATCGTCATCATCATCGTCGGCCCCGAAGTGCCAGGTGTGTGACAAGTTCCATCGGGGTCGGGATTGCTACAAGAAATCGGGAGCCTGCTTCAAGTGTGGTTCCTTGGAGCACAAGATTGCTGACTGCCCTCAGGCCGAGAGGAGCAAAGGTAGCTCAGGAGGTAGGACTGGAGGGTCCACCTCAGAGTCAGAGATCGAGAGGCAGAGCAGAAGAAGCCCCAGGGCCAGGCCAAAGTCTATGCGATGGCTGGAGAGAGGGATCGATCCACTAACAGAGTTGTCACAGGTATTCTCCAGCTGTCCTCCCGTTCTGTTTTCTGTTTGTTTGACTTTGGAGCCACCCACTCTTTTATTTCTATTGAGTTGGTGGGTGAGCTCGTTGCCTGTTGTGCCTTTGGGTATTGAGCTGTGTGTGCATAGTTCGTTAGTTAAGGATTCTTCTGTGCTTCTGAATTCTGTATGTAAGGATAGTCCGGTGTTAGTAAGAGATAGGGACTCTTTATGCTAACCTCATCCCTATGGAGATGACTAGTTTTGATGTGATCTTGGGTTTGGATTGGCTTGCTGCCCACCATGCCATATTGATTGTGCGCTTCGAGAGTTACGTTGAGGAGCCGGGTCAGCCCCGCTGACTGTAGCAGGGAATGGAATCCCGTGCTCGCCGCCAGTTATCTCAGCTATGCAGGCGTTTCGCCATTTGAGGAAAGGATGCCAGGGATTTCTGTGCTACATCCCTGGGTTCGCAAGGATGCGAAGTTCGGAGACATTCCAGTGGTCAGAGACTTTCCAGACGTGTTTCAGGACGATGTGCATGGGCTTCCCCTGTCAGAGAGGTGGAGTTCTCGATCGAGCTCGCACTGAGACTCAGCCTATATCCAAGGCCCCATACCTGATGGGTCCTGCTGAGCTCAAGGAGCTGAAGATCCAATTACAGGAGCTGTTGGATAAGGGCTTCATTCGCCTA
>JAIOTZ010000512.1:0-48970 GCA_023374045.1 Limonium bicolor
ATTATTTTTATAAAAAAATCATAGAAATTGAAAATATGAATTTACCATATTAATTAATAGCTTTCATATACTCCCACATTAATCTCTAAAATGACAGATATTTTAAAAATAAAATTGAGTATTAAATTATCATTAAGGTTGAGATAATAATCGGTACATTCCACTGCATGGCTGAGTGAGAAGTCATCTGGGTTCTTCCAACTTCGTTTACTCATTTTCTATTATTATATATATATTACTATTAGCTTTCTTTCTCTTTACTTTCCTACTCACAAGATTACTGTGCTAACTGGAAAAAAAGACACATTTTCCAACAGCTAATTTTGAAGTATCATAAGATTTTTGAACATTTCTTAAAAAACAAGTTTTACCCGTTCGGTGGTAGCTGCCATAAGCAGGATTTCCTGCGAAAAAATTAAGCTCCATAAAGCTTACTATGGTTAGTCAATAGAGGGATGCCACATGGAAAGTAGTATACTTTTGGTTAAGTTGAAACCAATAAAAAACAGACAAATGTCAAGTTTCACTTTTTAAAAGTAACATTAATCTACCTATCTCACAAACTGTTACTATACTATCTCTTTTCCTATCCTTCATTAATGGTGTCTCACACATCAACACTACTCTCTCTCTTTTTTTAATTAGGGCTACAATGTAGCATATATGATAGTGGTTTTCAGTTTGGTTTTAGGGTGCGTTCGTTGGCAAGCGGCAAACGCAGGTAATCCTGCGAAAACTTTAAGCTCCTTAAATGTTACCCTGGTTAACAAAAGAGAGGTTGCCATGTGTAAAGTGGTGAAATTTCATCCAATAAAAACATCACACATGTACAGAGTTACTTTTAAAAAGTAACATTAATCTACTGCAACACAAATCGATGTAGCCGAACGGCCCCTTACCCTGTCGGGTATTATTTCTAAAGCCTGGTAGCAACTGCAAGACCCCACCCCCCATCACATGACATATTAGTTGGAGCATCATGCTTTCCTCCCACCTCTCTCCTCTCACCAGACCCCCTTATCCATTTCACCCAACCCAAGTACACACCATGTCACTCACCCCGCCTCACAAACCACCCCCCCTAAACCTCTATCTCCTCACCTCCTCACCTCTATAGTCCATCTCTGCTCTCACCGTCTACCCATATATCTCCACAACAGCCGTCGCCCAGACAAATCGGTAGACCTTTCTCCAGAAATCTTACAACATTATAATGAGTGTGGCATCAGACACCGTCTTTGTCGACAATTTACATGAAGAGACAAGACTGGGTACACTTTGGAAACCATTCTACTCTTTTGGAAGAATTATCCAGGCTCACAAGCCATTAGAGCGTCGACTAGCCACTAATACGTACAAGGTACACATTCGTTTAATATGAATCTAAGCAGCAGGCGGCACAGGCAATTAAGTAGACGAACGGTGTATGGATGGATGGGAAAAGGATATCAGTTCAGTTCGTGAGGCCTCGAAGATACCAGCGAAAAGACGGTAACTGGGTCCCCATACCGCCACCACCTACTCATCAGCCAGGGCAATTCTCTACTGAATCTCAAATTGAGATACCCTCAAATCCACCATGTATGCCTTGCAAACCGCAATTTCAACCACATCAACATATGGAGAAAAGGGAATCAGGACCTATACAATTGTCCCCTTCAGATCTGCTAATAGCAAAACTTGACCAAAGTGTGATCATTCACTCCATCATAGATTAAGTGTGGAACAAGTTGAAGCAGCTTTATCCACAAATGGTGGGATCAAGCACATTGTGGCTAGGTCAGGGTTCGAATTCATTGTTATGTTCCATGATGAGGAAGGTAAGCATAGATTCCTTCAAGGACAAAAATGAAAGCAAGGCTGGAGTGTAAACCCATGAACAGATGACCTAATTCAGAGTAAACGCTTGGCAAATGTAGCGGTTAGAGGTTTACCTCCACAAGCATGGAGTGAGATGTCTGTAAAGAATGTCTTATCAAGGGTAGGAAATTTGGTCAAAATTGAGACTAACATGTCAACCTTGCCTAAGGACCTGGAGGTGTTTGCCACCATAGAGACAAAGACGTTCAATATCATCAATGAGGAGATTGATGCTTTTTTTTGACAACAAGGTCGGAACAGTCGGTTTCGTTGAAGTTTGGACGGAGGAGATTATCGAGAAGTTTGAAAGTCAGCAGATAGTGTTACGATATAGCAATATAAAAGCTATACCAGTAACGACAGAGTTAATGTCCACAAGACAACAACTCAAACTCACCTCCTAAGTCATCAAAGAGAGGAACGACTCAGCAGAGGAGCAGGAAGCGCAAGACTGAAGAAGAAGAATGAGGACTATATTTCTGTTATTTTCCTTTCATTGTATTACAGTATTTATAGGAGTAGCAGAAGTAGTTATGTAACAGATTACAACTGCTTAATACAGAAGGAATGAATAACACGTGACTATTTACTGAGCTATTGTGAACCATATCAGATATTCAATATCTGTAACAAATCTCCCCTCTTCGAAGAACCTTGTCCTCAAGGTTTAAAATCTGGGTACCGACGCAGTAAATCATAGTAATACTCCCAAGTAGCTTCTTCTTGTGGAAGATCAGACCACTTGACTAGCACTTGAGTGGCTGCCTTTCCCTGCCTATTCACCATTTTCCTTTCTAAAATTGCCTCTGGTTCATGAAGCAAGACATCAGTAACCACTGATGGAAGCTGAGTAGATGATGTAGCAGAGCCCACCTGGAGTTTAAGCTGCGAAACGTGAAATACTGGATGTATAGAAGAGGATGCCGGCAGATCCAACTTATAGGCACGAGTCCCACATTTATCCAGCACCTTAAAAGGACCAAAGTATTTCGGGGACAACTTCTGATTTGATCTAGCAACCACTGACTGCTGGCGATAGGGTTGCAGTTTGACAAAAACAAAATCTCCAATGTCAAATGATCTCTCAGATCGATGCCGATTACTCTGCTGCTCCATTCTATGCTGTGCTCGCAGCAGATGAAATTTGAGAATCTGCAACATATTCTCCCTGTCTTGAAGACACTTAGCTACTACCGCAACTTTAGATTCACCGGGTAAATAAGGTAGATGCTGGGGTGGAGTTTGTCCATAGACAATCTCATAGGGAGTCATCTGAGCAGCAGAGTGGAATGAAGTGTTGTACCAGAATTCTGCAAGAGGCAAATACTTAGCCCACATATATGGTCTGTCACTACACATACACCTGAGGTATGTTTCCAAACAACGATTGACCACCTCAGTCTGGCCATCAGATTGAGGGTGGTAGGCAGACGAGTAATTCAAATCAACTCCCTGCAGAGTAAAGAGTTCACGCCAAAACTCACTCAAGAAAACTGCATCTCTATCACTGGTAATAGAGTTAGGAAATCCATGAAGTTTAAAAATGTGATCCAAGTAAGCCTGGGCTACAACAGCAGCAGTATAAGGATGTTTAAGACTGATAAAATGTGCAGCTTTACTCATTCTGTCCACTACCACCAAAATAACAGTCTTACCAAAAGACAGAGGTAAAGAGTCAATGAAATCCATTGACACATCTTGCCACACAGCTTCAGGAACAGGTAATGGCTGCAATAACCCTGGATATGCAGAATTATCATACTTGCATCTTTGACACTCATCACAAGCACGTATGAAAATCTGTATATCTTTTATCATCCCCTTCCAATAAAATATTTTTTTGGTTCTCTGATATGTTGCTTCACGGCCAGAATGACCCCCCATGGTAGAGGAGTGTAACCATCTGAGAATTGTGTTCCTGATTCCGTCATCCTTTGGAACAACAATTTTCCCTTTTCTTCGTAGTATATTGTTGTGCCAACTGAAATGCTTGTGACTGTCACTCTTCAGTTTTAAATCATCAATGACAGACATAAGTGGCGCATCAGAAGAATAAGCAGACTGTATTTGTTGCAGCAAATCACAGTCTAACACAGAAAGAGCAAGAGATAAAATCTCAGAACCATCCTTTCTTGACAAAGCATCAGCAGCAAGATTTTCCTTGCCTTGCTTATACTGAATCTCATAATCGAATTCAAGCAACTTAGGTAACCATTGCTGCTGTACTGGTGTATTCAACCGCTGCTCTAGCAAATACTTAAGACTCCTCTGATCAGTCTTGATTACAAAATGTGAATTAAGCAAGTAATGCCTCCACTTTTGTAAAGCAAAAACAACAGCCAACAATTCTTTTTCGTAAATAGACAAAAGCAGCTGCTTACCCTGTAGATGCCTGCTGATGTAAGCAACAGGATGCCCCTCCTGCATTAGCACTGCTCCTATTCCTTGGTTACTGGCATCAGTCTCCACCAAAAAGGTTTATCAAACTGTAATGCAAGGACAGGTGCATGACAAAGAGCAAACTTGAGCTTTTCGAAAGCTTCAGTTGCTTCTTCATTCCATAAAAAAGCATCCTTCTTTGTGAGCAATGTGAGTGGTCTGGCAATGGTGCCAAAGTCACGCACAAATCGTCTATAATACCCTGCTAACCCCAAAAAACCACGTAGCTGCTTCAAATTCTTTGGAACTGGCCAATCAGCTACCGCTCTGATTTTAGCTGGATCAGTCGAAATACCTTGTGCAGATATGAAGTGTCCCAAGTACTCAACTCTTTTAGCAGCAAAATCGCATTTGCTTGCCTTGGCATAGAGCTGATGTTTCCTCATCAGTTGAAATACCAGCCGCAAGTGTTGAACATGTTCTTGCACAGACCGACTGTAAACAAGGATATCATCAAAGAAAATTAAAACAAATTTCCTTAAATGCTCCTTGAACACTGAATTCATCAGCCCTTGAAAGGTAGCCGGAGCATTAGTTAAACCGAAAGGCATAACTAAATACTCATAGTGACCAGCATGGGTTTTAAATGCGGTTTTATGAATATCTTCTATCTCCATTCTGACTTGGTGATATCCTGCCCGCAAATCAATTTTGGAAAAAATGGTGGCTCCTCCTAGCTCATCCATTAAATCCTCTATCAATGGAATGGGAAACCTGTCCTTGATAGTTAACCCGTTTAAGTCCCGGTAATCAACACATAGCCTCCAAGATCCATCTTTCTTTTTTACTAACACAACCGGGGATGCATACGGGCTCGAGCTTGCTTGAATTGTACCCTGATCCAACATATCTTGAATGAGCTTGTCGATCTCATTTTTTTGCTGAACAGCATACCGATAAGGTCTCTGATTAACTGGATTAGCACCGGTCACCAATGGAATCCTGTGGTTATGACCCTGTCGAAAGGGAGGAAGTTGTGTAGGTGGCTGGAAAATGTCATCAAACTCCCCCATCAACTCAGACACCAGCGAAGAATTATTTATTTGTGAGAATTCTGAAACAGCAGAATGCTCAGAACCGCAACTTCCTTGCAAAGTAGTGGACAGACACAACATGAACAACTGTGAATTATTATCCACACATGCAGCCAACTTCTTAGCTTTCACATCTCACCGAACCAGGCATAATAGCATTCAAAACCAACTTTCTTGATCCCAAACTGAATTTCATGACCAAATCTTTGAAATTCCATTCGATAGCCCCAATTCCTTCAACCATTGAACTCCGAGTACCATATCACAACATCCCAGATTGATTACTAAGAAATCTGCAATAAACTCCACTCCCTGAAATTGCCAACTGAACTTTTCGACACGCCCGATAACATCAAGTTTGCTGCCATCAGCAACAGAAACCTTCGTACTAGCAATAGGCTGAATTTGACAACCTAATTTCTCAGCGACAGATCTGTCCAAGAAATTATGCGTACTGCCAGAGTCGATCAAGATAAAAATCGGTCGCTTCTTATGAATTCCTTTAACACGCATAGTACGATGATCAGAAATTCCATCGAGAGCGTTGACCGAAATTTGTAATTCATTCTCGACTTCCGATTCATCACTTTCATTCGGCAGTTCGTCGTCATCTTCGCATTCCAGCAAATACAACTGCGCTTTTTTGTGCTTCAAATAGTGACCCGGAGTATACTGTTCATCACAGTAATAACAAAGACCCTTGGCACGCCGTTCATTCATCTGTTCTGTCGTGAGAAACTTGCGAGGTGCCGGTTGCGGCTTAGGTTGGATAGAAGGCGCAACATCCTTTGGAGTAGGAAGTAACGCCTTCGAAGAACTAGCCGGAGCCACATTCCTCCCCGACTGCCAACTATTATTCCAACTTTTCCTCGGATGTGCCTTCTCGTACAACCTCCCCAACATGAGACACTGACGAATCGATTTTGGCTGGAACATCCTAACATGCATTTGAGTATCAACGCGCAAACCAGCAAGGTAAGCACTAACGAGATACTCTTCCGATAAAGAAACTCTTGTGCGAATAAGCTCAAACCTACTATGATATTCTGCAATACCATCAGTTTCTTGCAAAGCTTTCAACTCAGCGATCGGATCATCAAGAACCTCCTCAAATCGCTCCCTGAGTAGAGCTTTGTAAGCTTGCCAATCAAGAAGTGCCAACTGACCAGCTTCAGATTGAGCGATCGTCTGATGCCAAGTTGCGGCATGTGAATCGAAGTGGATCGACGCTACTCCAACCTTAAGTTCTTCCGGTGTGTGATCGATGGAGAAAAACTGCTCAACCTTGAACAACCATTCTTTAATCCTCGCCAGAGAACCGAGGAAAATCGAGCTTAGCAAGACGAGTGACGCCGGAATATGCTTTGCGACTCGTTGTTTCACCTGAAGTCCGTTCAGATGTATGCTCGCTGGAAACAGAAGTATGAAGGCGCAAAGCCTCGAATAGATCAGCTATATTCTTGTCCATCTTTGCATTCTGAGATTCGATCTTCGCATTTTGCTCAACAAACATGAGAACCATGGGAGAACCACCCCAAAAGCTAGCTCAAGGGGTGAAGAGCCCAATATTCTATATGAACCACACATCGACTGCCCATACAGCCGATGTGGGATTCCTGCAACAGATCCCCCTCCTTCGAGACACCAACGCCCACGTTGGTCTAGCCAACTCCGGCGCCCACCCATGGTGGCCCGGGCCCGAGGAGGTCTGGCTCTGATACCTTTGTTACGATATAGCAATATAAAAGCTATACCAGTAACGATAGAGTTAATGTCCACAAGACAACAACTCAAACTCACCTCCTAAGTCATCAAAGAGAGGAACGACTCAGCAGAGGAGCAGGAAGCGCAAGACTGAAGAAGAAGAATGAGGACTATATTTCTGTTATTTTCCTTTCATTGTATTACAGTATTTATAGGAGTAGCAGAAGTAGTTATGTAACAGATTACAACTGCTTAATACAGAAGGAATGAATAACACGTGACTATTTACTGAGCTATTGTGAACCATATCAGATATTCAATATCTGTAACAGATAGTAGTGGAACCGCAAGCGTCCGCACCACTAGACAAAGATCAGGGTAGAACCCGTACTGAATTCGCCGGTTCATTTCCATAATCGATGGAAGATGAGGTGTTACCTATCGTCTCAAAAGGGGAGGCCAGCGGTGACCAATCTGTTGGAATCGAAGGCGACATCAGGGTATGTGCAGCCGTGGCGCTTCATTTGGGTGGAGAATTTCTAGACCCGGATTTTTTAAAGATGAAGAACAGAGGAGTTTTGGAGTCTTCAATATTAAAAAAAAAGGAATAAAGGTGGGTTGGTGGCCTCTTCGAAGAGCCGGAGTTTCCTCCTGGGTTCGAGCCTGCTGCTCCCTCAGAGCAGGAAGATGAACCCGATGCTGATCCTGAGGAGACGGTTGTTAAAAAGGAAGCAAGGCAAACTCTCATCTTTGCCAAGCGGCTCGGGTGTACCGTCCCTAACGAGAAGCTTGCCCTATCCAATTATGAGGAGATCATCCGAAAACAGAGATCGACCCTTCGCCGGACAGGTCAAGTCGAGAGTGATGAGTCAATAGAGGAGTCTGACAGATGCTCTAGGAGTACAACTAACGATAGGGGGAAGAGAGCTCGTGGGACAGGGCCCCTCGGTTTTAGTAAATTTTCACGAGTTAGTAAGGTGGCCATGCGGGGCAAGAAGAAGGCTAAATAGATTTGAGGGTCACTCTTAGCTAGTAAGATTAGTAGGGGTAGAAAGGTATGGTGCTCTTATGTTGGTTTCTCCTTTCATGTTGTTTTATCCTTGTGGCAATTGGGCCAAGTGCCCCTAACTGTCAAATTAGGCGAGAAAGGCTCTATGCCATAGTATTGCCATTGTAACTGGATTTTTCCAGCACTTATAAAAAAAAAGGGTGGGTTGGTGGCTTCAGATTCCAACAAAGCTGCTGCAAAATTTACTTGGCTGGGAATTGAAAGCAGTGGTAGTGAAGGCATGCACGTACAAAATTAATACGGTGCCTCCATGTGGATTATTAAATTGTCGGGCCACTAGCTTCCATCTAGCGAGATACTAGTATTTACTACACAGGGCTAACCTGCAAAAGTCTCAAAACCAGGCATAGCTGATGTCCTCAATAAGATTGATGAGAGTCAGAGTCTCACGCATGACACTCGAAAAGTGACGTTACTTTGTAACTTGAGCTGTGCAGAAGAATACAGGTCACCAGAAGTTTTGTCATTGGGAGAAGAGGAGACTCAGACTGAGCATCCCATATCAGTAGGTTTGCCTAACCCAAATAACGGTGTACCTATCCCGGTTGACACTAACTCTCTAGAAGGTATTGATCTGGAAGTACTCCTAATGCCAGAGAAAGTTATTACTTTACCAAATCCAGGTAAAGTGCGGAATCCCAAGCAATTTAATCGCCGCGCTACAAGGAGCAAGCAAGTAGACTACAAGCCATCAGATGAAGCCCGAAAATGCTTCAAATATGGTCAACATCTTGGAATTAATTACCCATATCCGAGCAGGTCGTTGGCCAACATTGACCGCATACTTAGATGTAGTGGGAATTAAGGGCAATTGGATGTCGAGGCACAAGTGAATCTAGGTTTTTGTTCCCCATTGCCCTACCATAAATCTCGGAGAGTGTGGTTATCTATACACATGTGTAAAATGTTGAATTGATCAAGGAAATCCAACTAGTTACTAAAAGAAGTATCCACCTAGCTGCAAGTCCTTAAGTGACATAGGAGGATCGTGGGTCCAAGAATCCCTTTACTCGCAGGGCGTCGAGGCCAAGTTATAAATATTGCATTGAAGGAGTTGGATTCTTACTAATAAGAATCTTGGTCTTTTCTAAACTTTATGTTGTTCCTTTTGGTTTGTATCATGTTATTTATCTTTTTGGTGGGAAGCAATTCCTAACTATGTAAACCATATCATGTAGATAGACCAAAAGAAGGAATGAAGGGATAAGAATAGGAGTTATAGTACCATTGGAAAAGGGGCACATGTGGGAACATCTCTATTGACGAACCATTTCAATAGTACGGGTGCTGCCGTGCCACAAGGCACGACCATGGAAGTAATGAAAATAGTACACAATAAGAGAAAACTAATAGCAATACATAAGGTTTCGTGCTATTGCCGCCCAGCACTGTCGGTGTTGAACTACTATATTGCTACAAACAATCCTTCAGGTTCATTCTGTAGACTAATGACGATAGTGGTCCCTGGAATTGTTGACTTTTTTGCACCACTCACGGACCTGAAGCTTTGTTGAGTGTAGTACCTTTTTCCATGAGAGAGTTTCCTGCTCAAATATGATTTTGTTCCTGGTATGCCATAGATTGTAAACTGCGAACATGTATGTTGATCTCCAAAATCTTCTAGCTTTGCCACTTGGGAATTCTACACACCATGCCTCCAGGCTGTCTTCAACTACTACATCCAGCAATGCCCCATTCCCCACCATCAATATAGATTGGACCATAATTTCCTTGCTTTCTAGAACCTAATAAATAGATGATCCACCGATTCGAATGCCCTTTGACACAGTGGACATAGTACGGCCGCTAAGGGTGCCAAGTTCATCCCACATAATTTGTCTCTGGTTGCCGGCTTCTTATGTAACATTAACCACACAAAAATTTCAATTCCTAGTGGTGCCCACCAAAACGATTTATGCCATGATATTGCTAGAGAAGCAGAGGACTGCATAACTGAGGTATAAATTCTGCTAGTGTGATATTAACCGTCATTGGGTCCCAGCCATTCCATAGTATCATCACTGACTCCCTCCTCCTGGTGGGAGTAATATTGATCATCATTGAAGGTTACTTCCATGGCTATCCATCTATTACTCTTTGCAAATTCTTCAGCACCGATTCCATTCACAGACCATGCCACTATTATTCCACCAGATTGTCCTTCAGTAAAAATTTCACACCATTTTCCCTTGACCTACTCCCCAAAGGTTTCTTCTTTTATTGCAAGGCTTATGCTGTGTCTCCATGATACCTATCATTGTTGTATGAGTTTTCCTTATCTCCTTCTTTACTAGAGCCCACTTTTCTGGCCATTTTGTTCCTTGGATGTTGTAGAAGGTTATCACGGATCCAATTCCGTTTTCTATTAGCAGTTTTACCTCCAAATCTCAAGATGTGGTCAATGTATGCTAATGGCTTGTGCGGGAATGGACTGGTAATGCGTTGCCGTTGCCCGTATTTGAATCACGCCTGCTTCTATAGAAGGGGTAGGATACCCGTGTATGGGTTTCCTAGAATTCTTCTTCGGCTTCTTAGAATTTTGCTGGCTTCAGGTGTTAACTGCACTTCAAGTTCAATACCTTCCATAATTTCCTTCAACCGGGGTAGGTATAGCCCTATTTGGGTTAACAGTAAAACCAAGTGAGGTGGATTGGATTACATCCTATTTTATATTCAGTTGTAATTGTTTGTGTGGGCCTAGTGGTTCTCCCCGTGAGTTTCCCTGGTTTTCAGCTATTTCCTTCTCGACTTCATCTATCATCCCATAGGAGTAGGCCACCTAACTTTGTGGGAACCGTATCCAGATATTCAATGAGCTACTTGGGCTGACCACTATTGGCCCAGTACCTTCACACGTTGGAGATTTTGCATTAAGTTCCACGTCGGTTGAGTTTCGGTTTGCGGTTTCCCAACAATTTCATTAGGATGTGTTGGCCACTTATTTTATTAATTATCACTTCACTTTCTCCAACTTTGTTTTCATTTGTATGTTCTCTTTTTACTCTCTTCAATGTTCTTCCACTTTCCCTTTCTCAATATTCACTTTATGTAACACTTTATCAATATACTCTACTTATCACCTCTTCATCAGTCTGTGATCTCTACCTATTCCTGTTGTAGACAACATGACCTTCATTTTCATCAGATACACTGTGAATTAAGATTGTCGTTTCATGGCACACCAACTAATAGGAAATCTACTTAGTGGGATAGTTTTTCATAACAGTTAATGTGTTAATCTTATGATTTTGAGTTCGACCAGTAGCTACTAATTAACTATAAAAATATGCATTCGTCATTAATAAGAAAGCAGCAAACAAACAAGATAATGCCCTTTTTGGGAGAAGTTCATTCGCTCTACCTACGTAGGTGATTTGGGAGATGATTTGGAAATCTCAGTTTCACTTCTGTAGCAGAGTGATAGTCTTTTATGTTTTCCCTCCTTCAAAACTCGAGTAGTGTTGGAAGTAGGGGTATCGAAGTCTTTAACTTAGGGTATGGCCAGGAAATGACAATTATACCTTCCAACATCAGTCATGTCCCAATTCTCTCAATGAGTTATTTCTTCCTTAACAACTATCCTATATGGGGTTGATGGAAGTTTTAAACTCTACTCTAATCAGTCCTTGGTTACCTAATGTTCCTTTTGTCCCCATGATACCCCTATTTGTTCGTCATTCTCCAAAGCTCGTGCCATCTCTATGGTCTAATTTCACTTTCTAGCTACTCGCTTGAATATCCTTGTTCCTTACCGTTGCACGAGAAGCCTAGAGAAGCTCCACTGGTTTCTCCGGATTAAGGTGTGTGCTTTTCTCGGTGAAACTGGTGAAATACAAAGCAGGTGAGCTAGAACAAGTAACCTTGGGATGTGAACTGATGCGCCTTCATCCGCACTAGTACAAAAAAGGCCTATTATAGCGACCCTATCTCGGTGGTTGTTTAAACAACTGTTGAGATAGGTTTTTTTATGAAATATTGAGAACCTATTTCGGCGGTTCTTTACTAGAAACCGCTGAAATAGATTGTTTATTATTAAAAAAATTGGAGGCCCTATTTCGGCGGTTTCTAGTAAGGAACCGCCAAAAATTAGGTTTTTTTATTTATTTTATTTTTTAAATGGAGGACCTATTTCGGCTGTTTCTAGTAAAGAACAATCGAAATAGGTTGTTTTTTTAATTATTTCTGACACCCTATTTTGGCGGTTTCTTACTAGATTCTGCCAAAATAGGTATTTTTAATATGTTACTATTTGAAATCCGGTGCCCATTTTGTTCTTGCAATCCCTAGCCTCTTTCTCTTGAGATTGTGATAGATTGGAGAAAAAGCTAAAAACAATTCATTTGGGAGCCGGTAATATAATCTAACATATCTACTTCTCTTTTATGATTGACTTTGTATTTGATTACCGCAAATTGTCAAAATTTGGTTTGATGAATGAATTTGGTTATAGTTTGATTTGCGCTGTTGAATGACTTTGGTGAATGATTAATCATAACACTACTAGAAAATAGCGGTTTACCTACAGAAATTACTTACATAAAATATTCTCTAAGTAATTTCTGACGGAATACGCTACGGCTTTAAGATCCAACTCTTGGCTAAGCAATTACCGTCGGAATACCAACGGAATACCAACCCCACTTTTACTGATGGAATTTTCCATAGGTAAATTTGAAGGAAAACGTATGGGAATACTGGCTCATAATGGCACAAATATTACCAACAAAGTACCTACGGATAGGTTCCGAAGGTAAATACGCGGGATAGGGAAAGTCGTTTACCGAAGGATTAGTCCATCGGCATTTTTCGGGTCAATATTACCGACGGATGTATTCCGTCAGTGATTGCTCATTATTTTACGAGCAGGAAGGACATTTACTAACTTAAATGCGTTATTTCAGTATATTACGAGCAAGCGGGGCATATTTGCTACTTATACGTGTCATTTTTTCAACATCGTTACCGACAACCGATTCCGTCGGTAAGGTTTGGGTTAACTTTACTGTCGGATTTTGAAATACCCCTAAATTAATTTAAATTAATTTAGGGGATTTCTTTTATTAAAAATTAAATTATTATATGGAACTATGAATATTAAATTATTATAGGGAATTGTGAAATTTATTTAGGGGTTTTCTCCTATTTAACCCTAATTATTATACATTATTATATAGTATTATGAATTTAATAATAAGATTTATAAGTCAATAAATCTTGGGAAAATTTCTAAACACTTCAAATATATTATAAAGATTTTAGGAAGTGTTGGAACATTGTTTTGAAACATAAAAGTCAATATAAAATTCTAGAAACCTTAAAGCTTATTAAGCCTTGCTAGAGTTGACTTTTGAGAATGGTCAAACCAGGCCATGAAACCTATACCAATAAATAGGTTATGGAAACGATGAAGATCGATAAAAGAACGTCAAAACGGATCATCCTAGCCAAAGTTATGCTAGATTGAAGTTTTGAATCAAAATTTTAAGAGATGCCACGTGTCACTCTGTAATGGGTCGCCCACACTTAGCCGATTCTCTCCCCGAATTTCGGTAACCGATTTCATTACTTTGCCCTAACTTTAGACGGCTATAACTTTTACATCTCTCAATATTTTTCCATGCCGTCTTCTCCATTCTCTTCTCCTACAATTCCTCTTTCCAACCATTACTCACACAAACCCTAACTCAGTCTGAATCAACCGGAAAATTGAGTCAAAGTAGCCACCTTGCGAAAACTGGAACTGTAATTCCAGATTTCTCTTCGAAACAGGTAAATTCGATCAGCCATAACTTCTTCGTTACTCATCCAAATTCCATGTTCTTTAGCTCGTTTTGAAGAGCTCTAATTCCTCTAAAAATTTCGTGTTTTTGGTCTAAGCTAATTCTCAACGGATTGGAAGTGTAAGACGTCTAAAGTTTCGATTTCATCAGCACATAAAATCATACCGAAACAGAGAGGTAAACTCGTGTTTTGCGACTTCAATATCTTTCTGTATGGTGCGAGTTAGGTTTAGTTCTTGCTACCAATACGTAGATCTACATTTGTTCTTTCCAATGAGCCCTTACTCATAATCTAACTCGTTTTGTACTGCTAGTTATAGATCCTCAAAGTTGGCACCACGAACTGTTTAAAGTTCGAGTTTTTTTCCAGTGTTCCGAATTGGAATTCACACAATTCGCACAATCCGGTGAGTCTCCGATCAAATTTCTCCGTTGTTGCTGTTCGTAGTCGTGTTTCCAATCTAACCCATGTTTTAATTTAGTCAATTTCGTGTTAGATTAGGAGAATTGGTAAGAATTGCAATCGGTTTGAACTCTGTACCAAAAATAAACCCTAACCTTCGAATCGAATTCGAAACTGGATGAACTCTGCATTATAATTGGGGAAATTGACACCAATAGAACCGAAATTTGATTACGAATCCATAGAAACAAGAATCACTCGATTTCGTTCTGTAGATTAGGAGATATTCGTGAATTAGTACTCGACCTGCTATTTGTTTTCGCTGATGAACTCCCAAAACAGGGGCCGTCCGATCTCGTTTTAAGAGATTGGACGGCCAAGATTAGATCGGGTGATTTTAAGTTGTTTTAAGTTTCTATAAAAATTCAGTAAATAGCTCTAACTTGTTGATTTTAGTTAATGGCCTTCCCGAAGGTATTTTGACTTGAAATTTTAACCATAGATTCCTTATTTAATCTAGTTTATTTTGATGTAAATTAATATGGTTTTGGAGTTTTTAAACGTAAGTTATGATTTTTGCAAGTTACGGGTTTTCTGGAATTATTTGGATAAATTAAAAAGATATTTTTATGAAATAAAAATTTTACAATATGTCTAAAATGTTATAGTTACTGTATATTAAATTTGGGAATTTTTGGGCAATGGTAAAAGGTTTTAAAAATTGTGTTTATGAGTTTTCATAAGAATAACCTATAATATAAGGTTTTTAATGTAACCAAAAATTAAAGTATGGTTTGTTAATTAACTTTTAAGCTGGGGAAAATAAAGGAAACTAAATTAACATTTTATAACAGTAAGTTTATAAATGTTTTGTATTAGCTTTTAAGAGAAGTGAAATTATTTACATATATGTATATATACTTACTTATGTAGAAACTTATATAAATTAAGGAATTTAATTATCCTACATTTTATTTACTATATTGTATGGGAGTTAATATTTTTAATTTAAACTAAGGAAAATATATACATATATATATATTTCTATACATATATATAAAAGGAATAAAATAGTAACTTAGGTTAAAGCAAGGAACTAATAAATTAACACTTATAATAACTAAATATTATAAGAGCTAGTATCCTAAGATAAAGTTAAAGGAAATACTTTATAGAACATACATGGAATGCAGTTAGTAATAAGATAGTTTAAATATAATAAGTTACGTAGGGAATGTCTTAATTAAATTCTAATACAGGTACTTATATATATATATTAAAGGGAAACACTTTATTTTATAAACCGTATATCGGTTGTAGTTATGCCTAAAAGTTATTAAACATAATTAAATACAATAAACTACATAAATAATGTTTTGAAAAAATCCTAGTATATATAAATATATACACATTTAACATAAATAAAATTAGATACCTTATGGGAAATATAATACGAAGGAATTAATAAGTTAAACTAAACCTCTACATGATATTAATAGAAGAATATTATATGAGGTGTTATTAAATTATAGTTATGTATTAGGCTTAAGAGTTACCTTTGAATTTCCAAGGTTTATATATAACCATATTAAAATACATGTATAGTATTATTTGTCAATGACCAGGATGTAAATCTTAAATTGGGATTAAGTAATTAATAAGTTAAAACTTAGGAAAAATTGTGAATTCATAAAATGTGGTACAAATAGATCTTATTCTATAATTAATGATAAACAAATGTAATACGTTTACATCTAGATGTTCTTATTATATAAACCATAATAAAATAAGTAAAATACTTTTACATCTAAATGTGAGGTGGATTAGTAAGTCTATATTTAATCATATCTTAACATTTATGGTAGTGAGATATAACTTAATGTTTTAAGATAGAATCATTAAAAGGATTATGATATATTCTATGTTAAACGATGATTTGGAAATTTATCTAAATAATTATCCTTAAGTTTCTTAGAATTAGATAAGCCATATAAAATACATTTATTACCAATATTTAGGATGTGAGTGTTACATTTAGGTGAGGTATTTAGTAGTGAGAATTTATAGGAAGGTTTATAATAGGAATTTTATACTTAAAACCTTTGAACCTTCTATTAGGTAAAACTGAGTTACATAAGATATTGGATTGATATACTTTACGGTAATGGGAAATAATGATATGTTATTTTGAGTATAAAATATGGGAATTTTTATAATAGACTATCTTATTATTTAATTAACAATTTCACTTACGAACCAGAATTTAATTCTTTGATAAATTCTACTTTATGTAGATATATTGTCCATCCTAAATACAATAAAGGAAATTAATTTATTAAGTTATTTCTTTGGAACCTTAGGTTTTGTACAGCAGTTTAAAACGTATTTAAGGTTTAAGTTTATTGAAGTTTAGTACAAAAGGATTGTACATAGTCTATAGAGAGAATGTGTGTTAAACAAAACATTTAGGAGATTAAAGGTAAGTAAAGATACATAAAAGGTTATATTTAAACACCTTGTTATATAGGTAATAATTAAGCAAATAATGTACCTTGTGAATACTAAATGTAAGGGTTCGATAAGTCTAGGTTAACTATAATATAGTTGTTTCAAGATGAAGAGTAATTTAACATCTTATGACAAAATTATTAGGTGGTTGTAGTAAAAAGTCATTCTGAATTAAGGTTATGATAGTTGAGTTTAGTGGCTCAACTAAGTTATAATAAAATGTGTCTACAACACTATGGTTCCAATAAACAAGATGTAGCTCTTAATTAAGTTAAGGGGAAACTTAATCATGTTGGTTTATTTGGTAATATTGATAAAGTACATAATCATTACATTGTGAATTAATAGTATAGTATTCTAAGATAAACCTATTATAGGTCATAAGACGATGTTTATTCTAAAGTAAGAGTAAAGTATTGAGCTTAAGAATTGTTATTGAAATTCTAAGATTTGATTGAATAACGTATAATGCACTTATGTTATTAAGGTCTTTAATGTGAGAATTATGGTTAAGTATGGGTAAAGTGGATAAGGGTGGAACAATTAACAAGTGTTAATAAAATACATTCCTTGATCCTAAAACCTTGAGTTATACAACATTCTAAGACAAGTCAAAGGTTATACATAACATTTAAGTGAGGGCTTAAAAGACGATTGAGACTTAGAAATAAGAGTGGGGAGTTTATTTAAGCTTAACGTGGGCTACAAGTGATTGATGATAGACTACCTTTCATATTCTTCAGAGTACTGTTGATTGTTTGCGCAAGTTGATTAGAACTGCTAAAACGTTACCCAGGTACGATTTCTCGTACTCAACGTGTTATGTTTTGGACTCTATGGAATGTTTTGTACGATTTCTCGTACTCCGATATTTTTTGATGATTGACTTGTGGAATGTTTTGGAAAACGCTAACTGACTTAAAGAGGAATTTCTAAAAAGGAAATGGTTGTGTGACTAACTCAGCTTATGTGACTAACTGAGCCTTGGATGTGGAACTCACTTGGGTATTGGTTTCTTCTGTTTGGTGTCCCGTTAGACATTGACTGCTTAGGGTTTACGCTTCTGCACTATGTAGGACTGAGTGTTTTGGTATTGCTCTGGGTAGTTGGTGATCTAGTGGGAATTTGGAAAAAGGTCAATCTTGGAAATCTTTCTTTCGACGTGCGCGCGTCTTCAATGGTAACAGCAGGGGGCTGTATATCCCTCGCCCATAGGGGCATTGATATTTAACAGCAGGGGGCTGTATATCCCTCGCCCATAGGGGCATTGATATTTAACAGCAGGGGGCTGTATATCCCTCGTCCATCAGGACATTTTTAATCTGACAGCAGGGGGCTGTATATCCCTCGTCCATATGGACATTGTTATCTGGCGGTGGGGGCCATCTCTCCCAATTGAATTATTCCACTCTTGAGTTATTGGTTCTTGGATCTATCTTATTATTCCTAGTCCTTCGTGACTATCTGAGTCTTTATACTCCGAACGGGAATTGGTTCTAACATCAACAATGGATACTTACTAACTATGTGGTGTGACTACTTAAGTGGATGACTTGGTTTGGAAGTTCTTTATCTCTATCTTTGTCTTGTCTTCTTTTCTCTTTAACTTGTTTGTTTTGAAGTCCTTGTTTCTCTGTCTGGTTTTAAATATTGATTTCAAGTTACTGCTTGCTTAAAGGTTATCTTTAAAGTTCTGTTTTGGAGATTAGTACCAGTTCCATTCCAGGGAACTGACCCGCCCTTTGGGGTGGGTTGCTTGGTTTCATCTTGCAGGTACGAATTGATTTACAGGTGGCCACGAAGAGAATGAGCGTTTGGGATGGGACTAGGTTTTGTGGAGAGTTAATGTGTTTAATTTCTATTATGTTTGTGTTAAGTTTTTCTCGAGTTCAGACCGTAGCTTTTGTAGATTGTAAGTTGTAATTGGTGAGGTTTGGTGCCGGGTGTTTGGAACCCGATGGTCTGTAATCGCCTTAGAGTTTTATTTCCGCTGTATTTATGGTTAATAGGGTCAGAGCGTAGTTACGCTCTGAACCCGAGAAAACAAGCCGAGTGAAATACTTAGAATATAGGTGCACTTAAAACTGGGGAACTGGGGTAGAATTGGGAAGTGAGGACTCCAGTAAGGCACGACTCCAAACCCTTTTTGGAATTGAGAACGATTCCTTTACACACTTTTCCTTTGTGAATGTCTGTTGAGTGTGATGTGTTGTTATACCGTTCCAACAATAAACTATAAAAATATATATATATATATATATATATATATATAAGTTGGAACATCCTATATTAAGTACGATAAGATTTTGGTTGAGATAAACCAAATATTAAGCTATTTTTCAAAAGCATACTCATGGAGAATACATTGCAAAAAATGCAATCCTTTAAAAACTAGTACACAAATTCCTAGAATTTTAAGGAATACTTTTGGTTGAAAACAGTATACAAATAGAACTTTACATAACTAAATTAGTATTGATATTATGTGAAAGTACTTCAACTCCTTTAAAGTTTGAAAATAAATCTCATGAACTACTTGGTATCAATTTATTACCTAAAGATAATGTTTAAGATAAATCTGAAGAAAACACATAAACCTCACACCCTACGGGAAATGCCTGGTGCGACGAACTCCTAGGCTGAAAGTAGTGGGGGTGCACACCCACTTCTAGAAGTTTAGGGGCTAGACAAGCCTTGTCATCTAACTGTAAATAATCTTCTACGCAGGTGATGGATTGTGTTGAACTTGAGGGGAAGTGGTGGTACGACGTTACCATCATGAAATCTTGAGCTAGGCATATTTCATTGCTAACCACAATGAACAAATCAAAATTTGTATCTTAAGATCCGGTATTAAAACTCATAAATGTAAAGGGATTATTGAGTTAAATCTTTGGTGAAAAATACCTATATATGGAGGAAGGGGATTAAGTTTGGGTGCTCCAAGATACAACATCCACCCTGGTTGAATATAAAAAAATCAATAAAAGAAGTTACTTAAAGATTGAGTGAAAAGAAGAGTAATACTAAACTAAATATCATTGATCCTTAAATACTTGAGTATTGAGCATCTTAAAAATTGAGAGTTACTTAAAGACTGGAAATTCTCATGTTTACTTGGAAGTTTAACATTATACATGTATAAAATTTTAAAAGACACACTAAGAGTGATATTTACCAAAAGCCACCATTATCCAAGGGAGTACTAAGATTTAATAATCAGGAGAATACTTACATAGAACAAACCTTAAGAAAAATAATTACCAAGGGTGAGTGAGTTTTCATTAGACTAGCTCATTTGACTTAAAATTTTATACAGAGTCCCTACCTTAAAAAAAAATTTTAATACCCCAGACCTAAAAATGGTGATTAAATTACTCTAATATTATTATTAAGGGCCTAATGGTGCCTAGAGAGTATTGGTAAAAAGAATAAAACCAAAAGAAAAAGAGAAAATGCGTTAAACGCGAAAAACGCTAAAATGCGCATTAAATTTAAATAAGAGATAAATGATCTCGTAAGGGTCCGAGATGGATTCCTAAGGCTTAGTTAGGCCTAATTAGTATACGGGAATGATTCCCGAAGAAAACGGATCCAAATAATGGATTAAAACGCTAACGGAGGTTTTAAGCACGTTTTTCGAGAAGACCCGAAAACGTGACTTTAAGTGGTCAAACGGACCCGTAAAAATTATAGTCGATTAAATAACTATAATTAAGTATTAATGGAAGCTTAATACCATTAAAAATAAAGAAACGAGAAAAAAATCCAAAACGGGCCCGGTTAGTGAATAGTGCCAAACCGGGTAAAATAACGAGCGTTTTCTGTCAGAAACCGAAAAACGCTCCAGCTTAACTAGTTGGTGGGGGCCGGTTTATTAAATAAGAAGCTCCCCCTCTCTTGTTTATTAGTTAGCAAATAAAGAAAGAAAGAAAAAAAAGAGGAGAGAGAAAAGTAAAAGCAAAAAGGCATTTAACATTTCCCTCACTCTCTTTCCTCTCACTTTCCCTCCTTCTTCTTTTCTTTCCCCTTCTCCACGATTCCCTTCCTCCCTCTCTGGTGCTGTGCGACATGGGAGCTCAAGCAAGGGTTCTCCATCTTCTACTCCTTGCTCAAGTCTCATCCTTGCTCCGAATTGAAAAATAATCGCATATTTAAACTCCTCTCATCAAACTCTACCTTTCCCTCTTTTCAAAATCCCAAAAGCTTGAAGTTCATTTTCATGGGTGTGCCCATTTGAGGAGAAAAGCACATAAACTTGAAGCTTGAAGCTTCCCCTTTCTAGCAAGGTAAAAATATCCATGAAAAAGTCATGTTTCTCCATTTTCCCACCTTGGCCGATTTTGGCTTTTGGTAATGACTAGCTTTTCTTCCTTGTTTGAGATATTCTCCAAGATTTAATGGTGGGAGTCCCTCTTAAGATTCAAGAGTTGAAAACCATTCAAGAAATTCCAAAGGTAAAACCTAATTTGGTGCTTTAAGCATCCTTGTGAATTTTAGTTTATTTGGTGAGCCTAAGGGAGCTCCTTGGTGCTTATTTTGCAATTTGAATGTGGCTAGAGAAATGGGCAAATGAATTGCCTTGGCTGATTTTGAAGAAGAGAAGAAGAGGGAGAAGAGAAATAAAAGGAAACTTAAGAAAATTTAAGGTAAGAAACCTATCTTAGTGGTTATCCTATATGTATTAGGATTTGGGAAGGGTTAATAAACGAAAGAACCCACTTGAGTTGTGTGTGATAATGTGCTTGCTTAGAAATAATGACCAAGTGAGAAAGCCTTTGTGAGTTAATCTTGTTTTGGAGATGTATATGATGAATTATGCTTTATGGTGCTTAAGAGTTTTCGTTGATTAATGAGGAAAAATATGAGTGCTGATAGAACCCTTGTGGGTTGGCTATAGTTTTAGGATGATTTAAATGGTGGTATGAGTTTGGGCAATGTTAGAAAAGTAGCCAAGTTATGGCAAAATTTGTGTAGAAATTTAAGGGGTTTGAGTATGGTTGTGAGTAAGTTAATGACCTAGAGAACTAGGTGTTGATGTTGGTGTTTTGGGATTAGAAAATCACCATGGGAATACTTGTTTAATAAGAGGAATAGATCTAAAATCTGTAGCAAGAACTTGTGTAAATGCCTAGGGAGCTTTAGGGAAAGGAATGAGAATTCAAGGTTTTTAAGAGTGAGTCATGGAACTTGGTATGAGGTGGCATTATCTCGGAAGCTTTGGGATGGTAAATGAAGAGAGAACCATAATGCAAGTGTCAAGAGAGGTAGAAAATGCACAAGGGTTGCAAAGTGTTGAAATGAGAATGTAAAATTGTGATTTTGAGTAAGAAATTGGTAAGGGTTTAACCCATGAATTGAAGAGGTTTAGAGCAGTTTAAAGTGTGGTTAAACATGTGGGTAACTTATGGAAAGATTAGGGGAAGATTGGGTGTGGATTAAGGATTGAATGGGGTTGAAAAAATGATGTTGCATTTCAGGTTTTAGCAGGGTCGGGACCTAGTCCATGGACAAGTCCCGGACCACCCCCAATTTTTATGTCGAGAGTGAACAACCATGTTGGTCGGGACTTGGGATAGGGACAAGGTCCCGGACCATGGTAGAAATTCCGCAGCGAGAGTACACATCTTGCTTTTGGTCCGGGCTATACTCCAGGACAAGTCCCGGACCAGGTATGGTTAGTTGTTCACGAGAGTTGGTTTAATGAATTGTCCGGGACTTAGGGTGAGGACCAAGTCCCGGACCAAGCCCAAATCATGTGAGTGTTTTTTAGGTTGTAAATGATGGGGGTTGGAGTGTTAATGTGTTATAAGATGTTAAGGCCTTGTTTGGTGACATGTAAAGGCCCTAGGAAGTGTAAGAAAGTGTTAGAAGTGATGAGAGTGAGAACTCAAATTAACAAAAGTAAAACCGAATAACGGGATAACGGGGTAAGTACGGAGTAGCATTTAATAATGTACCGTATGAGCTTAGTATTAATAATAATGTTTGAAACATTATCAGAGAATCGTGCGTGACCCGAGCATGGTGAGATGACACGGTAAAAGTAAAAACCCCGGTGAAAGGTATGATTTTCTCATGCCCCGTATGCTAACCGAGTTACTCTGATTTGGTGTTGTGTGTGCCGGCTTAATCAAGATTAAAGCATGAAAATAATCCTTTGTTTGATTATGGATGCCTTATGTATGTTGTAGTATGAACTAATATACTTGTACACCGGTGGTCTAACATAGTGCATAGACCGCTCATAGAGAGGTAGTGATTGACTAGAACCCGTAATCAGGTAGTCTCATGAACAATGGTAATATCAAACACACACAAGCTATCGATTATAGTATAACGATAACACAAACATATGAACTCCCTAAAATGTGAGGAGATGTACGGGTTGAGTAGATACCCGATAACGGTAGAGAACCTTATTGAAACAATCCACAAAATAATATGAGTGGAGATAAATGACCTCCATCGAGAGGAATGAAGTTAGTCCAATAATGTGAACTTATAAGAAAGGTAAAAGACCTAAGGGACTATGTAACTCCCTTGACATGGTCGACCTCCTATATGAGGATCTTACCCGGTATAAGAAATATCCGAATGTATAGTATATGATTGAGGGTAACCCCTAACTTAAGATTACCCGAATTTAAGTAAAGTTCCCAAAGTCATTAGAACATCAAGAGTGATGCTTCTAGACTAATATCATAAAATTATATAACCTCCGAGAGAGGAGTGTATGGGAAAGTGAGTAGTCCGAGAGTAGTCGGACCTATGTAAAAAGAGATGGGAACTAAGAGAAAGTTCCAGGAGCTAGTTGAGCCTTCCCACCATGCTAGACCCAGAGTAGGGTCGAAACCGGGAAGTAAGACTATGCTAGAGAGCCATGAGTTTTGGCCTAAATATGTATTAAGAGTAACAAGCGACGTAGGAGACCTGTAGCGTCTCGAGAATCTACAAGAGCTTGAATAACTACCCAAGAGTGTGGTGAGATAATGAGTGTAAATAACCCAAGAGTATGGGTGAGATAATGAGAATAAGTAACCCGAGAGTGTGGGTGAGTATAGTACGAGTAGCCCAAGAGAATGGGCGTGTAATTGAATAAGTAACCCGAGAGAGCGGGAGAGGTACTGAATAATAAACAAGGCATAGTGAGGTATAACCCTCATGGCCTAAGAGTAACATATACAACTAACAACCATGTTATGTTGGTTAGGAATTGTGCTCCCTGATTGGATGTAGATTCCTTGTGTAATACATATATATTGTATTCCCATGATGCATGTTGTTTGATTAAAATGAACCCCATGTATATCCGACCCAAAGTAGTCGGCGTACCGCGGTTAGCACGCGTATATGCGAATTTCATATTCAGCGTAAGCTGACCCCCTAGGGGAACGTTTTTAGTGTGCAGGTACTTGAAGCTGACCACCGTTCGAGAGAGTAGGACGGGGACTGCTATGAAGCATGGGTAGTTAGATAGTAATTACTAATGCATTTGAAAGAGGTGTAAGTCCGAGTATGTTATCGGCATCCGTATATTGTAGACTCGGTATAGTAAAGAAAGGAATTATTTGTTGTATGAAGTCTCGTGTTGTTCCAGTTCATCAGACCGTTACGGTAAGTAAGAAAGGCCTGGTTAGCCACATGGTGGCTAACGGCGTTGTTTCACCCCTCGTTGTAATTAGAGTCCCGCTGCGTGAGTAGGAATTAGTAACGGTTTAAGAGGTAATGACGAGATTAACGGTTGGGGTGTTACAAAAATGGTATCAGAGCGAAGTATCGCTCTGATGACTGGAAATACCGAGCTTAGGTAATACCGAGTTAGGGATTAGGGACTTAGGGCTAAGGGTTGAGTGGTAGCGTGAGAGATGCGCTAGATAGGAACTTCCAGTGTGATCTGGATACCTATAGTACCAGACCTGCCCTCACAACCCCCGCATTAAAAGCTCGGGAAGAACGCTAGAGAGACGGGAAACCCGACCTGGCAGTTACTTAATTAATGTATCAATGAACCAGAATCTGTCATGCGGTGGATCCCGAGAACCGGAAACCCCGGAGACGGAAGCCGCTGGAACGACAATAACTGCATGCAATGACGAAAGGTCGAGACATCCTAATCCAAGAAGAGACCAGAATTTGTGGCAGCCTGGGGCGACATGCTTAGCAGTCGCGAGAACCCAGCTGGTCGAGCAGCAGTGAGAAGGATGCACCAATCGTGCGACCAGACGGACTTATGAGAACTAACGAGAACCGGGACACATGTCTACGGACCGCCATAGTTAACTAATACCAACATCGGTACACTAACCCACTAAGAATCTAGTCAAGAGTAGGTACACCCACCCTGCCACACCCGAAGAGGTTGCAATACCTAACGGGCACAGCTTAGACAGCTACAAACATAATTACGGGATATACCCGAATAGGACTACAGAAGTAGTACCTAAATAAGTTAAACCTCGGTAACCACATGAAGAACGTGGGAACGAGCAACGAGGTAAAGCATAGAATTAAAATAGTTAAGGAACTCCGAGAGTGGAGGAGCACCTAAATGAATGACAGCCACGTCAAGAGGAATGAGAAGCAGCTCCAAGGAGCAGTTATCCAATTAAAAGATCAAGGAAGAGCCGACAAGGCTACCAAATACCATGTGAACAATACCGTGACCGGTATGAGTTAACCCAAAAACCGCCAGTACCGCGCACTTGCCACGGCAAGTGCAGTAATAGCGGGACTAATAAGAAGGGCTTTGGCAAGCGACCAGTACTTAGCAAGTACCAAGACGACAAGAGAAGCCAATATAGCACCACAAACCCTAAGAATTCTGAAACGAAACCTTGGAAAGGCCTGACCACTGTATAAAGAACATACCAGTCTGCAAGAAGTCAGACATAGTAAGAAGCAACCGGCATTGAAATGCCGTGGAGATTTTATTTTCAACTCAAATTTTTTTTTTTCCTTCAAACAGAGAATTTTCCAAAAACCCTAAATTTTTAAAAACCAAACCAGAGAATCACGGTAAGTTATCATAGGACGATTAAGAGGAGTTGGCGACAGAATACTTCACCTAGGCGTGACCGACACTACAAGTGTACACAAATGAGACATGGAACGACCGCACTCCGAAGGAGCTTGCGGACCTGACAGACCAATTATGAGTTAGTCAGGTAAGTGGTAACGTATCAATAAGATACTCCATGTATGTATACTAGTAGAGTACGGAACACGGGAAGTAGCCCACTCCATACTACGGACGAAAGAGCCAATTCAAAAAAGACAGTTGGACACCTCGAATGACCGAAGAACTTAAGGAAGCTTACCAAGATAAAGGAGTCTAGAATCCAGTAAGGTGACGGACCTAAGGATATAGCATGGAGAAGTGCGAGAAGCACAGAGTATTAAGCACAGACATTGGATATGTCTCAGGAAATACCTAATAACTGGAATATATACCAGCGTAAGTAATATGGCAAATTCCTAAAATGATCTTATCGATGTTTGATGAACGGGATAGAATTCCCACAGTATATCTCACTATGAGAATAACGACCCAATTAAGTAGGTAAAGGAAAAGTACTAATACTCTACCCAATAACGGGAGACATTACAACCCTAAACGGGATAGTTCGAGTTATACATAGCCGCAAGGCGAAGTCGCAACTGAACATAACCATAAGTACAAGCCAGATGTAATGGCATTACTCAGTAACACCCAGGAGCAATCCGAGAAGGGTGCCGGAGTCAACAGTAGTTGAACGAAACATCGTGTTGAGAACACAAGTGTTAAGTCAAACACTCGGGTAAAACCCGAAGGGATCCCACGTAACACGGGATACCCTAGATTGCCAGAGGGCATGAACAAATATCAAGTTATGTAAAAGGGCCTTCCATGTATGGAAGTGTGTTGAGACAACCTTATCGAAAAAAACCCAGTAATACCTCCAAACCATTTAATGGTATACGGAGAAGCAGAAACCTATATAAACAGCCCGCATGGAGCATGACTCGAGGCATGGTGGCTTGTAAGCCGATAGAACCAACTACAATTCGTAGATTCAAACGTTGCAAAACATATGTATTAAGGCATAAGAGTTACTGTGGAGCACGAACCACTACCTTAGAGTGGGGACACCACTTGTTATTGTGGAGCCTACGGAGCGGTAATTGCGTGAATCCTCCAGAGAAAGGCTACCGCCTATGTATGTAATGTGAAACCATTAAAGCGGTGTACTAAAACCTGAGCATGTGTATATTGCCAAGGAGTATTTGAAATCAAATAGTCTGTAGGAAGGCTTGATAGCAGTAAAAGGAAACCGATAGAGTAATCGGATGAGTAGTGAACACTGTATGTGTACAGTATGAACTGCAGAGTAAGCAGTGCGCAAGCGCGCAGAGAGATTTAAAGAATAGCGTATATTGTTGAGCCAAGTGAATGGCAAGCCATAGTGTAAATGGCGAGAACACCTGGGCGGAAGCTAAAGTAGTAGCGGATGCCATGAAAATGAGAAGGAACAAGGTACGCAGTAAGCGACCATTGTAAGAGTATATTCGGTTAGTGATATGAAGTTGGTAAGGAAATGTGGTAAAGAAGACATGATCATTCCTATCTCATGAGAGATTTACTGTCAAGGGTTTACGCTTCTGCACTCTGTATGACTGAGTGTTTTGGTATTGCACTTGTGCGGTAATGATCGAGTGGGAGAGCCAGGAATTGAGAAATGTCAACGAAGCCTGTTGAGTGAGAATCTAGAGAGATAACCGTGCGGCCATTGGCCAAAGATGCACAAAGAACGTGGGCAGTAACCCACAGGGCCCAGGATCGATATGTGGAAAAAGGCAGAGTAGTATGAATGAGGAATTCTTGTACAGAAATAAATAAACAAACATGATTCAGAAGTCATTATCAAATGAGGAAGCACTACATGCTAAGTAGTAGCTTGACCTCAACCGACAATAAGTCGGAAAAAGGTAGTGAATAACCACAAAAGTATACAGAGTTATACAAAAAAATATAGATTTCCAGAGAACTGGAGAGAAAATCTATAACTCATCGAATTCGCATACGGTAAGAGATACCTAGCGACGATTGACTAACCTTTATTCCCAAGTCAAAAGGGATAGAAAGGGAGTGGATAATACATTGAGAGTACCAAAAAGGGCGAGTTAAGCTCTAGTTATCAGGTCACGCAATAGAAGCTTGTGGACCGTAACTCAAAGGTTAAGTATACCTAGCAATTGTGAGTGTTTTGAAGCCTTAGAGGCTAGAACCGAACCCGGTTATGAGTTAATTAACCAATGTTCAGTGATAACATATGGTTGGTTACGCGGGCGTAACCCCTTTTAAGGGGGGTAGGGCGAGAAACCGTTTAGAGTACGTTTTACGTATTGGTGCGTAAACTACTATGTGCATAGCACAAAAAGAAATTGTTTTGATGATTGGAACTTATGTTACATAAACATATGTACCCATTCATTGTGTAATAATGATTATTGTGCATGAGTGATGCAAGTAACGAGTATGTAATATTTATGAAAAGAGGAGTAGAGAGACTCCTAGGGAATGAGAATCCCTATAGTATATGTCTAGTGAGATTAGACATGAGTTATGATGAGTATGAATCGGCATGAAACCGATGTGTAACCTAAGAGGGAGTGAGTTCCCTAGGTGATTTTATTTGAGAATGATTGATGGAGTGAGTTCCATCCTTTGGAGTTGTATGTTGTATGTTTTAAGTTGAGTAATAATTTGACTAATGAGGCCACAAGTATGGAATGCCTAGGCAAGGTAAGTGAAACAAATAGAGAATAATGGATGACTTAAGTTCCATGATAAAGATAAATTGAAACAGATTGTTTTATGAATACGACTAGAAAGAGTAAAAGATAGAAAACAAAATGTTTGACTATCTGATTGTTTGAAACTGACGTGGGAGGTGGAACTTGGTCTGCTAGCGATCAAGGGAAACCGAACGCAAATTGGGGTGGAAGGATAGTTCAACACTGATGCTGATCACATCAGGGTTGGATGATTCTTGAAGCTCCCTATAGTGGTCACAAGTAATCACGCTAAGAAAAGATACAGCTACCATAAATTTGATTTGGAGTTGTGTGATGTTTTAAAAAGAATTTTCAAACAGATTTTGAAAAGAATTTTCTTCAAGTATGAAGATGGAAACGAAAACTGGTTTTGAAACCGCTATCACCCGCCGATGGCTGTGGCCTTAAGTCTTGATGACCGGTAGAACGGTGGGCGAGTATTAGTTTTGAAACCCATTGCACCGTACGTGCGGCGGTCCTAAGTGACCGGTTGGGGCGGTGACAGTGTGTGATTTTTCCAAAGGCAGCGGGACGGGGAGAGTACCCTGAGATGTTCCTGTGTTGAGTGAGTCAACCAGAGTGCCTGAGGATATGTATATGTGTAACGTTTTGATCTGAACCGAAGGGTCCGTGGGCCAGAGAGAGTAAGTGCCCATTTGTCATGAAACGGCCGTGAACCAGAAAGAGTAAGTGTTCAACGTGACCGGTACCTGAGGGATCAGTAGTAGATTACTCGATATGGATTCGAGGACTGTAGTGCCTTCTTGTCTTCGGACCGATTCCATGGAGAGAATACAAAGAGTATTTTTGATTGCTATACATGCTGTGATATATGTGTGGTATGTGTAGTGTGAAATGAGACGACTTGTGGAGTCTGTAGGTTATACATGTATTATAACCTCGGCATAGAATGCCATGAGACTAACCATATTAGATTCACCAACTTTGAGGACAAAGTTCCTAAGGGGGGTAGATTTTAATACCCCGGACCTAAAAATGGTGATTAAATTACTCTAATATGATTATTAAGGGCCTAATGGTGCCTAGAGAGTATTGGTAAAAAGAATAAAACCAAAAGAAAAGAGAAAATGCGTTAAACGCGAAAAACGCTAAAATGCGCATTAAATTTAAATAAGAGATAAATGATCTCGTAAGGGTCCGAGATGGATTCCTAAGGCTTAGTTAGGCCTAATTAGTATACGGGAATGATTCCCGAAGAAAACAGATCCAAATAATGGATTAAAACGCTAACGGAGTTTTAAGCACGTTTTTCGAGAAAACCCGAAAACGTGACTTTAAGTGGTCAAACGGACCCGTAAAAATTATAGTCGATTAAATAACTATAATTAAGTATTAATGGAAGCTTAATAACCATTAAAAATAAAGAAACGAGAAAAAAATCCAAAAACGGGCCCGGTTAGTGAATAGTGCCAAACCGGGTAAAATAACGAGCGTTTTCTGTCAGAAACCGAAAAACGCTCCAGCTTAACTAGTTAGTGGGGGCCGGTTTTATTAAATAAGAATCCCCCTCTCTTGTTTATTAGTTAGCAAATAAAGAAAGAAAGAAAAAAAAGAGGAGAGAGAAAAGTAAAAGCAAAAAGGCATTTAACATTTCCCTCACTCTCTTTCCTCTCACTTCCCTCCTTCTTCTTTTCTTCCCCTTCTCCACGATTCCCTTCCTCCCTCTCTGGTGCTGTGCGACATGGGAGCTCAAGCAAGGGTTCTCCATCTTCTTCTCCTTGCTCAAGTCTCATCCTTGCTCCGAATTGAAAAATAATCGCATATTTAAACTCCTCTCATCAAACTCTACCTTTCCCTCTTTTCAAAATCCCAAAAGCTTGAAGTTCATTTTCATGGGTGTTGGCCATTTGAGGAGAAAAGCACATAAACTTGAAGCTTGAAGCTTCCCCTTTCTAGCAAGGTAAAAATATCCATGAAAAAGTCATGTTTCTCCATTTTCCCACCTTGGCCGATTTTGGCTTTTGGTAATGACTAGCTTTTCTTCCTTGTTTGAGATATTCTCCAAGCTTTAATGGTGGTGGGAGTCCCTCTTAAGATTCAAGAGTTGAAAACCATTCAAGAAATTCCAAAGGTAAAACCTAATTTGGTGCTTTAAGCATCCTTGTGAATTTTAGTTTATTTGGTGAGCCTAAGGGAGCTCCTTGGTGCTTATTTTGCAATTTGAATGTGGCTAGAGAAATGGGCAAATGAATTGCCTTGGCCGATTTTGAAGGAAGAAGAGGGGAGAAGAGGAGAAGAGAAATAAAAGGAAACTTAAGAAAATTTAAGGTAAGAAACCTATCTTAGTGGTATCCTATATGTATTAGGATTTGGGAAGGGTTAATAAAATGAATGAACCCCACTTGAGTTGTGGTGATAATGTGCTTGCTTAGAAATAATGCAAGTGAGAAAGCCTTTGTGAGTTAATGCTTGTTTTGGGAGCTATGTATATGATGAATTATGCTTTATGGTGCTTAATGAGTTTTGCTTGATTAATGAGGAAAATATTGAGTGCTGATAGAACCCTTGTGGTTTGGCTAGTTTTAGGATGATTTAAATGGTGGTATGAGTTTGGGCAATGTTAGAAAAGTAGCCAAGTTATGGCAAAATTTGTGTAGGAATTTAAGGGGTTTGAGTATGGTTGTGAGTAAGTAATGACCTAGAGAAACTAGGTGTTGATGGTGGTTGTTTTGGCTTAGAAAATCACCATGGGAATACTTGTTTAATAAGAGGAGATTGATGCTAAAATCTGTAGCAAGAACTTGTGTAAATGCCTAGGGAGCTTTAGGAAAAGGAATGAGAATTCAAGGTTTTAAGAGTGAGTCATGGAACTTGGTATGAGGTGTGCATTATCTTGGAAGTTTTGGAATGGTTAAATGAAGAGAGAACAATAATGCAAGTGTCAAGAGAGGTTAGAAAAATGCACAAGGGTGCAAAGTGTTGAAATGAGAATGTAAAATTGTGATTTTGAGCAAGAAATTGGGTAAGGGTTTAACCCATGAATTGAAGAGGTTTAAAGCATGTTTAAAGGTGGTTAAACATGTGGGTAAACTTATGGAAAGATTAGGGGAAGATTGGGTGTGGATTAAGGATTGAATTGGGGTTGAAAAATGATGTATGTTGCAGGTTTTAGCAGGGTCCGGGACCTAGTCCATGGACAAAGTCCCGGACCACCCCCAATTTTTATGTCGAGAGTGAACAACCATGTTGGTCCGGGACTTGGGATAGGGACAAGGTCCCGGACCATGGTAGAAATTCCGCCGAGAGTACACATCCTGCTTTGGTCCGGGACTATACTCTAGGACAAGGTCCCGGACCAGGTATTGTTTTTCACCCGAGAGTTGGTTAATGAATTGGTCCGGGACTTAGGGTGAGGACCAAGTCCCGGACCACCCCCAGAATCATGCCGTGAGTGTTTTAAAGGTTGTAAATGATGGGGGTTTGAGTGTTAATGATGTTATAAGATGTTAAGGCCTTGTTTGGTGACATGTAAAGGCCCTAGGAAGTGTAAGAAAGTGTTAGAAGTGATTGAGAAGTGAGAACTCAAATTAACAAAAGTAAAACCGAGATAACGGGATAACGGGGTAAGTACGGGAGTAGCATTTAATAATGTACCGTATGAGCTTAGTATTAATAATAATGTTTGAAACATTATCAGAGAATCGTGCGTGACCCGAGCATGGTGAGATGACACGGTAAAAGTAAAAACCCCGGTGAAAGGTATGATTTTCTCATGCCCCGTATGCTAACCGAGTTACTCTGATTTGTGTGTTTGTGTGCCGGCTTAATCAAGATTAAAGCATGAAAATAATCCCTTGTTTGATTATGGATGCCTTATTGTATGTTGTATGAACTAACATACTTGTACGCCGGTGTGGTCTAACATAGTGCATAGACCGACTCATAGAGAGTAGTGATTGACTAGAAACCCGTAGATCGGGTGGTCTCATGAACAATGGTAATATGCAAACACACACAAGCTATCGATTAAAGTATAACGATAACACAAACATATGAACTCCCTAAAATGTGAGGAGATGTACGGGTTGAGTAAATACCCGATAACGGTTAGAGAACCTTATTGAAACAATCCACGAAATAAATATGAGTGGAGAGATAAATGACCTCCATCGAGAGGATTGAAGTTAGTCCAATAATGTGAACTTATAAGAAAGGTAAAGAGCGCCTAAGGGACTACGTAACTCCCTTGTGACATGGTCGACCTCCTATATGAGGATCTTACCCGGTATAAGAAAATATCCGAATGTATAAGTATATGATTGTGAGGGTAACCCTTAAACTTAAGATTACCCGAATTTAAGTAAAGTTCCCAAAGTCATTAGAAACATCAAGAGTGATGCTTCTAGACTAATATACATAAATTATTATAACTCCGAGAGAGGAGTGTATGGGAAAGTGAGTAGTCCGAGAGTAGTCGGACCTATGTAAACCAGTAGAAATAGCATGAAAGAGCAGATAATAAACCAGAGTCCCGTTTAGTTTATCTGTTAACTTAGTTTATTTATCTTTCCTTTTTATTTATAAAAACAAGTCAATTAATCCCCCCTTTTTGTGACACGCTTAGGTACTATAATATGCACATTAGTCCCACGGTTCGATATCCGGTCGCTTACATTTCACTATACTACCACGACCGGGATTTGTTTGCAGCCCGACGTTTATTTTGAGTTTTAATTTCTTTTCTTTTATGTTAATTACTCCAGTTCTAACCACTCAGATATACACGTCTGCAAAATGGCGCCGTTGCCGGGGACTAGATTTATTCTAGTCCCTAAGCCCCGGATTATTCACCTGTTAATTATAAATATTCTGTTCTCTTTATTCTGTTAATATTATGTCTATAATATTTTGTTTATTGTTAATATTAATTATCTACTATATTTTGTTAATATTAATTATCTAATAATCTGTTAATATTAATTGGACATCTGACTACGGACATCTAACTTCTGACATCTAATTACTAACTCTTATATTATGTCATTTAATTTCCATTGTCCTTCAATTTCCAGTATACTAACTACTAACTTATAATTTCTGTCATTTAATTTTCTGTCATTTCTTTCCATTGTCTCTAACTACTAACGTTTAATATTCTGTCAACTAATTACTAACATTTAATTTTCTGTAAACTAACTTCTAACTTTTAAATTTATGTCATCTAATTACTAACTTATAATTTATTGACATTTTTTTTGTTGTTGTTTGATAAGTATAATCAAAATAAAAAAAAATGAACAGAGGCTGTCCGCCCAGCTGTCCGCCCAATTCCAAGCGGACGCCTGTGAGGTAAGCCGCGTCCGCCTAATTTCTACGCGGTCGTCCACGCGGACGCCACTGAGTACCGCTACTCCACGTAACCGCCCTGCTGTCCGCCCCAACTCCACGCGGACGCCAATGCGGACGCCACCAATTCAGAAAAAAAAATGAGAATTGAAGAACGCCGCATTTCATTTTGTTCTTCCCTAATTCTCCAGCTCGAACTCGCGACGAAGAGAAGAAGCAGGCGCGCGACTCCCCTTCCTCAAATTACCACATCTTCTTCAATTCTCCACCGAATCACGCAAGGTTAGTACCGAAACCTTCGTTTTCTCATTCTCTACGTTTCCATAGCTTCAAATCCACAAATGATGAACTACACAAGGAGAAATTTGTATCTGAACATTCAAACCCTAGGAGGCCTAATTCAAAATTATAAGCCTGTTCTTGCGTTCGTTTAAATCAAATTCTTCTTTTACAGTATCGTATACTCACAACAAGGCTAAATTTAAGCTTTACACACTTAAAATTTGGTGTTTTTGAAGAATTCGAATTATAGGTGCGAGAGTTACGAGAGCAAATGTTGTTAGAATTACATTATTTAATTCTATAATGCCTTGCTACGTTAACCGAATAAATTTATGATTATATGATGTTGTGTGTGGATTTGTGTGATAATGATATGGAACTACCTTGAATATTAACTGAATTTAAATGTGGAGAATCGAAGATTTTTAGGGGAGGTTCTGTCGAATTTTCGGTAGAATTTGCGTTGATAAATTTATTTTTATTTCTGTTTATATTTCATATTATTTGTTCTACTTGTTTTCTATTTTTGCTAATTTACTAAGTTTTTATGTCAATATTATTGGGGATATTAGTTATCCAGCCCACTTTAGTTAGGCCCATAATAATAGAGATCTGGATTTAGGAGATCTTAACTAACCTTGTAATCTTTATCTTCTGTTTTCTACTAGATAAGTTTGTTACATGGAAATAGGGTTTTAGTTTTACTTCTTTATATACATTGTAATTCTCGGTCATTGATGAATACGAATACAATGAAAGTTTCTCAACATCAGTCCACTACATACATGCTACATTAAACACTTTAATATCACGTTTTACATATTCTATCATGGTATCCAGAGCACAGCTTCGCTGATATTTTCCTGGGTATATACTTGAGCGTCATTATTCATGGCGGACGGAGGCAGGGGAAAGAAAGATGATGTTGCGATTGTGACCCCATCAGCAACTCCATCAGCAAACAACTCCATTGATGTCAACGATCCGATCTACGCTCATCCTGCAGAAAGTCCAGGTTTGAGTTTAACAGCAAAATTCAATGGTGTTGGTTTTCTTGGTTGGAAGATTGACATGATAACAGCTTTGAAATCTAAAAACAAGTATGGATTCGTGACTGGAAAAGTTAAAAAGCCGAGTGAAGAAGATACCTTGCGTTATTCGGCTTGGGAAAGATCAACATCCTTTGTTGTGTCTTGGCTTAAAAACTCCCTTGGCCCTAATGTCCTTGAGGGTGTCCGATATTGTGATGACCCAGTTGAAATCTGGGACGCTCTATGTCGTAGATACCAGCATAGCAACCTTGCAGTTATTCACTCCCTTAAACGGGACCTGGGAGAAGTTAAGCAAGGAGATTTATCAGTTGCGGAGTACTTTAACAAGCTCAAGAGTGTTTGGGGTGAACTGGAACAGGCTAAACCACCAGAACGTTGTACTTGCGGAGGTTGTAGTTGTGGCATCAACAAGGCAATTAAAAAGGCGTTAGATGCAGACAAGCTGATACATTTTTTAATGGGGCTGAATCGGGAATACCTATCTATCCGTGGGCAGATATTGGCTATGCAAGAACCACCGGAGTTGGATAAAGCCTTCTCTCTCATAATTCAAGAGGAGGAACAAAGGAGTGGAAAAAACTTGCACGAGGATTCGATGTCCTCGATGTCTTTTTACAGCCATCGGTCTGCGACAGATAACACAAAACACCCTAATAGTCGAACAGAAGTGGATAGCCGAAAGAAACTTCAGTGCAGCTATTGTAAAAAACCAGGGCATACCTTTGAGAACTGTTTTCAACGACAGAAATGCACTTACTGTAAAAAGGGTGGTCATCAGGAGCAGGACTGCTATTTTCTCCACGGCAGAGAAAAAGTCTAGCGCGGAGGAAGAAGAACTATGCGCATATAGCTCGCACAGAAGAACCAGGCACCACCGAAACTAATACAGAAATACAATCTCACAAAGACGATGGACTCACACCCAAACAGATACAGCAGATCTCAGAATTAATACGTAGTGCAACCACAGGGAATGCATCGAACAGCACAGAGGAACCGCATTACAGTAATTTTTCAGGTAATAAAGCTTACTGTACTATGTTCTGTTTATTGAGTAGCCAGATTACTTTTGAAGGGCGGTGGATTATGGATTCGGGTGCTACCGATCACATGTCCGGGATTGAATCGCTCTTCGAAAATTGGAGGGATCTGCGAGTCGGAAAGACCGTCGTTCTTCCCGATGGGAGGCCGCGCACAGTGAAACTAATTGGGGATGTGAGACTGGGGCGGAGATTCTGGCTACGCGGGGTGTTATTTGTGCCTGAGTTTCAATTCAATCTAGTGTCTGTGAAGAAATTAGCTGCAGAGCTTGCTTGTTCCTTCGTTTTTGACGGTGATTCTGTCTCTGTACAGGACCTCTCTACCGGCGCGAGTGACAGAATTGGCGTGGGGTTGCACGGGCTGTACGTCTTGGATCCAGACCGTGTAGACTTTGGGCTTGGTCGCTTGCAGGCTTCGAAGCTGGGCCGGGAATCAAATTGTCCAACAGCCACAGATGCTACTTGTTTGGGACGGACTCGGGCATGTGATAGTACTGCTTTTTCACACATAGACCGTGGGCCGGCTGAGTTTAATAAAGCAATTGATTTACATATTTCTCTTGGACATGTGCCTTTTAAGAAACTTGTTGACATGCATTTAATAAAAGCTTCTGATATTTCTTTTGACTATGCCTGCGATGTTTGTCACAAGAGTAGAGCACAACGGTTACCGTTTCCTCATTCTTTTATTAAAACCAAGAAAGCTTTTGAGATGATACATGTTGATATTTGGGGGCCGTTCCAAGTTGAGACATATAATGGCTACAAATACTTTGTTTGTTTTGTTGATGATTTCACTCGAACAACATGGATACATCTTATCAAACAAAAGAGTGCCGGTTGGGACGCTCTTGTCAATTTCATAAGAATGATTGAAAGACAGTTCGACACAAAGATTAAGGTTATCCGAACTGATAATGCAAAAGAGCTTGGTCGCTCCACTGAGGGACAGTTGTTTTTTGCCAAAGCAGGAATCATTCACCAAACTACGTGTGCCTACACGCCTCAACAAAATGCAGTGGTGGAACGTAAGCATAAGTATTTGCTTGAAACTGCACGGGCGTTATATTTCCAGTCTCATGTTCCCCTGTCCTATTGGGGTGAGTGTATTTTACATGCTGCTTATCTAGTTAATCGGCTTCCCACCAAGGCATTACAGGGGCAAGCACCGTTTGAGCGTTTGTATGGTCAGACGATTGCTTATGGTGCCCTTAGACCCTTTGGTTGTTTGTGTTACAAGACCATTGTTCATAAGCAAGGAGGAAAGTTTAGCCCGCGAGGTGAGTCTTGCATTTATCTTGGTGAGGATCCACGGACGAAAGGCCATAAGGTTTTAAGCCTTGGTACACAGTCGGTTGATGTTTGCAGAGACGTAAAGTTCTATCCTCATGTCTTTCCTTATGCAGAGGACATCCAAAATCACACCACCGATACCGATCCATCGCGTGCGTCTGTTCCCCATCCTCATGTAGAGACACCAGCAGCATTTTTTGATACAGATGGTGTACATGTCGAACATCCCAATCCTGTTGACGTGGTTGACTTGGTTCCTCCAACTGTTCCTGTTCGACGTTCTAGCAGAGTCAGTCACAGACCAGGTTATCTTGATAATTATGTTTGTGGCACTGTGTTTCGTGATGTGTTGGATGAACGAGTTTATAGTGATAACCACTGTGGTAATCTCATCACGGGTTGTGATAGTCTTACAGATCTCACACCTAAGGCTTGCATAGCACTCTCGACGTGTTCCTCTTCTGCTTCAGTGGTTGATTTGCACGAGCCGCTGAGTTACAAAGAGGCTGCTCAACATGAGCACTGGAATAAGGCCATGCGGGAAGAACTACATGCTCTTAAGCAGAATGACACATGGGATGTCGTTACTCTACCTCGCGGAAAGAAGGTTATTGGTTGCAAGTGGGTTTATAAGGTTAAGCTCAAGTCTGATGGTACTTTGGAGCGGTATAAAGCTCGACTGGTTGCAAAAGGTTTCACCCAGCGTCATGGCCTGGATTACAATGAAACTTTTTCCCCAGTTGTTAAGTTAACAACAATTCGGGCACTTATCGTTGTTGCCCTTCATAATGGTTGGATCATTAGTCAACTTGATGTCAATAATGCGTTTCTTCATGGTGATCTTGATGAAGAAGTGTACATGAAGCTTCCACATGGTCTTGAGGTTGACGGGCCCAATAAAGCTTGTTTGCTAAAGAAGTCTTTATATGGTCTTAAACAGGCTTCACGGCAATGGTTTTCTAAGTTAGCTGGTTTCTTACGAACCCTTCATTTCTCTCAGTCCAAAAATGATTACTCCTTATTCTTCAAGGACACCAGCAGTGGCAGGATTTTTCTCGCTGTCTATGTTGATGATATTTTGGTGGTTGGTAATAATCCAGTTGAGATTGATAATATTAAAGCTGCTCTCGACTCGAACTTCAAAATCAAGGATTTAGGTACGCTGCACTATTTCCTTGGGATAGAATTTATTCCCACATCCAGCGGTTATGTTTTGTCTCAACGGAAGTTTTGCATGGATCTTGTTACTGAATATGATTGTGGGTCCAAGCGCGCCGCTCAAGGGCCTATGGTTGTTGGCAAACATTTGTTGCCAGATGATGGCACGCCTCTTCCGGATCCCACTCTTTATCGACGCCTTGTGGGAAAGCTCAATTATTTATCAAACACGCGTCCTGACATCAGCTTCACAGTCCAACATCTTAGTCAGTTTATGCAACATCCCACAGATGTGCATATGGAGGCAGCTTTACATGCTTTGTGTTACATCAAAGGGACTCTGAATTATGGGATCGTTCTCACGCGCGTCCCTACTAAGTTGGATCTTGTGGCATATTGTGATTCTGACTGGGCGGCCTGTCCAAGTACTAGAAGGTCAGTTTCTGGGTATTATATTTTCCTCGGGGATAGTCCTATCTCATGGAAAACTAAGAAGCAAGCTACTGTTTCTCTTTCCAGTGCGGAAGCTGAATACCGTTCTCTTCGACGTGTCACTGCAGAGTTAACTTGGTTGACTCGTCTTTTACATGAGCTAGGCATGGAGAATATTACGCCGGTCCCTGTCAAGTGTGATAATCAGTCTGCTATCCACATAGCACGCAATCCTGTTTTTCACGAGCGCACGAAGCACATCGAGCTTGATTGTCATTTCGTCCGGGAAAAATCCAACAAGGCATGGTTGATGTCCTTTATACTCATACTACGGCGCAGCTCGCTGACATGATGACTAAGGCTCTTCCTGGCACACGGTACAAGGAGCAAATACACCGTATGGGAATGCACGAATATGACCCTTCAAGCCTTGGTAATCTTTGCTTACCTACGGCTTGCGGGGGGGTATTGGGATATTAGTTATCCAGCCCACTTTAGTTAGGCCCATAATAATAGAGATCTGGATTTAGGAGATCTTAACTAACCTTGTAATCTTTATCTTCTGTTTTCTACTAGATAAGTTTGTTACATGGAAATAGGGTTTTAGTTTTACTTCTTTATATACATTGTAATTCTCGGTCATTGATGAATACGAATACAATGAAAGTTTCTCAACATCAGTCCACTACATACATGCTACATTAAACACTTTAATATCACGTTTACATATTCTATCAAATATTAATGCTCTGTTTGATATTTATTTTTATGTTGTTATTATTTGTCAATTTTTATGTTGTTATTAATTGTTGATTTTTACGTCGTTTTTGTGTTTATTAATTTTCATGTTATTATTACTCTGTTTAATATTAAAATATTAATTGTTATGCTGTTAATATTTGTTTACTTTCAATTTCCAAACTATTAGTATGCCTCCTCGTATGCGCAGTGGTCTTTCTGGTTCTGGTCCTGCTAGGGGCGACTGCCCCGGTGCATCTTCTTCTGCACCTCCTCGTCATCCGGATCTTCGGGATGACGGTTTTGTTTCGACAGAGGCTCGTGCCTGGTACGATCTAGGCAAAGATTTTGTGATGGAGAGGCGATTTGCGCCTGAGGTGCTAGAGGCTGTAGGGGTGGACACCCTGTTTGCCAGATTAGGACTTTCGCCCATCCTTAAGATAGGTGCGGGACTCTTTTGTGCAGAGCTGGTTAGAGAGTTTTATGCGAATGCTCAGGCGGGCGATCTGAGCATTACCTCTTTCGTACGCCATCACCCCGTCGAGATCACACCGGCGACATTCTCATTTGTCCTACAGATCCCGGTTACTCCTGGCGAATACCGAGGATTCACAGAGGATCACATGCATAGGTCGAAGTCGCGGTGGCTTCAGGATGTAGGTCGGAGGACCCGACATCGAGGGGAGGAGGACAAGGATGTCCTCCCTTTCGCGAGTTTCCCCACACTGCAGCAGAGGCTTCTCCTGGAGATCCTCAGTCATCAGATTCACCCATCTGCGGCGCACGATGCTTCTGATGAGGATTGTGCTTTATTAGACTACCTCCTCTCTCCATCTCCACCCACTCAGCGCCTCTCCTTCAGCCACATCATGTTCGACCAGCTCCATAAGGTGGTCTCCTATCTGAGGACGAAGAAGAAAAAGATCACCCCTATTTTTCCCTTCTCCATCTGGTACTACCTTATCACTCACCTCCCAGCAGAGGCCACACGAGGTGCAGAGCTCCGGACAGGAGAGCGCCCAGTCACACTGCAGACTGTGCGGCGCTGGGGCTTTATGCGCTTAGATGACGGTACCTAGGTCAAGGGAGACGCTGCCCGGTCTTCCACTGCATCTTCCACAGCAGCAGGGCCCTCTACGGGAGCTACACCTTCAGCTGATCCCGACCCACAGTCCGCTGACACTGCACAGGGAGAGGAGCCCTACGTGCCGACTACTGACGTGATGCAGATTCCAGCTCCTGTACCTATCTCGACAGATCTACAGACTCAGTTCCAGGCCTTCCATCAGATGCAGCAGCAGATGCATCAGCGGTTTGAGAGCTTTGAGCAGACCCAACAGAGGATGCTGGCTGAGCAGTCACGGACGACACAACGCTTAGACCGGAGTGACGAGTTGCATGCACATACAGCTTAGCTCATGCAGCATCTCCTTGCTCAGATAGGCCAGGGATCAGTACAGCCACCACCACCACCGCAGTGATTTTATTGTTATCTTTATTTTATTTTATATTTCTCTGTTGTTTACTAACTTTTTGTAGAGTCTTACTGTTTGAACCTTGACTAACTTTTGTTATATTCGGGAAGGTAACAGTTCAATTTACTTTATGTTTTTATTTTATGCAATGCTTTATTATTTATGCTTTATTATTTATGTTTATGCTTTATTACTTTTTGTGCAAATTTGAGTTCTGCTGGCTATATATGTTTTCCTTTTCAGAATAAATTCTATATTCGAACATATAACTGAACTCGCCTATGGAAGCAACCTCAGTTGCTCTAGGAATTTCGATATCTTCGGTTGAACACTTGCGCGAACTTAAGTGTGAGGAACGTCTCACCCCTACCAAAGCTTTAAGTGTGAGGAAGGACACCTTCCTCAATCTACGATACAAGGGGAGTTTCAGTTCTTCCTTTATTATATTAATGTTCAACCTATATTTAATCCTTTATGAGTCTGTCATATTTTGAAAGGTCCTTTTCTTGAATTTAATTCTGAACAATGAGGACATTGCTCCTCTTAAGTGTGAGGAAGGAGAGACCTTTCCCTGAAAATATGACAGTTGTTCGATAAATGCCACACTCGCTTTTTGCTACTCTAAATTGCCTGTATAAAAAAATGAAAATAAGATAAAATAATTGTAGAAGTGTATGAAATTATGTCAAGTGACAACTGAAAGATGGTTTTATTTAAAGGAGTTTGTATAAAATTATTTTCCTTCAAAATATTCTATTTTCACTCAAAATATGATAGATCTGCTGATTGTAAAAACCAATTTAGTTTAGCTTGGGATTATGGAAATATATGGAAAGTCAAGGAAAGAAAAGGATAAAGACAAGGTACTCCGCTGTTTATGAATTTTTCTAACCAAAAACAGGCCTCGTCTATCCGGTTATTAAGTTCTTCGGGGTGCTTTAACACCTATCTACCTAAGGTCTCGTGATCTGGGATAGAAGACCCAACACCGCTACAAGGATAGAGAGAAAAGTCTGGGGTACAGAAAAATAATGCAATTAAAAAAAATGTAAAAAAAATGTGTGTTTTTGTATATACAATCTTCACATTCAGGAAAAAAAAAGATGTAAATAATAAATTGCAATTTATATTTATAAACATGAGTACGTGGTGTTGAAAGGTATTGCGGAATAAGGCATTACTTCACACCCCTTGTCATCCCGGGTTAGAGAATGAAATTGGTTGAAAATCCCAGGTTAATCTAACTTGTTTTCTGCAGTCTAGTTTTTCTATGCTTTTATTAAATTGTTCTTCTTCACTGTTTGCAAAAACCTACTTCTAAGAGCAGAATTATTCTTTCAATTGTCACTTTGTCTGAATTCCCTTCTACACTTATTTAATCTTGTTTTATTATTATGGCTTAGAGATAATTTTGTTCCTTATTTGCTTGAGGACAAGCAAAAGTCAAGTGTGAGGAAGTTTGATAAGTGCAAAACATATAGACTTATTAAGGTTTAATCACCTTATAATTTACAGCATTTTTAGTAATGTTTCTCACTTATCTTTGATTTTTCCTATAATTATGTTGTTATATTAACTGATGTATTATATGTGTTAGATTGTAGGAAAAATGCCAAATAAAGACATATATTATAAAGGATTAAACAAGGTCACGCGTGAAGCACGCCTCTTGGTCGTGTCCGCCCCTGCGTCCGCACGGGTTTAGGCGGACAAGAGAGCTACCGCCCCTGCAACCGCCTTGGATTAGGCGGACAAGATAGAGGAGACTGCATGTGCGTCCGCTCGACTCTAGGCGGACGTGAGAAGAGAGACCGCCCGAGGCGCGACAATTGAGACAACCGCATGAATTAATGCGGACAACAAGGCGGACAGGAGAGGAAACGCGTGAGAAACCGCATGGAATAAAGGCGGACATCTACGCGGACGCGTGTAAATGTCCAGATCTGGAAATTAACGCAACGGGTTATCTTCTTCTTCTCCAACTTGCTTCTTCCTTTCGGCGCGCCTGCAACATATCCGTCTACTCCATTTAACATATCAGGCGCCTGCCTTAAATCACTCACGCGGTGTTCCCTCTTCTTACCTTTCCTTCCTCTATAAAAACCACGCTCCATTCATCTTCTCCAGTGTCTTTTCGGAGGTTCCTTCCATGGTTCCTTCCGGAGTTCCAATTCACCCCATCAATCCATCTTCGATCCACTACACCTTCATTCACTCGTTCATTCCATTTCTATTCTCCCGCTTCTCCATTTGTTTTCTTTTCATTTCACTAATCTCACCTCTAGTCTCACGTATTTAAATAGAAGATCAAACTATTTAATATGTTAGGCTAGAGTACGTATACTTTGCGAATGATTATTATGTATTTGTATTAATTATGCAATATGTTTACTGGTTTTATTTAAATACAGTTTGTTACGATTAAAGCTTATCTCTTGCCTTTTTAATAAATGTCATGAGTTTATTAAATTGCTTGCTAAGTCTATTTTGATCAGACCGGTGATAAATAGATAGGTTAATTAAGCCGTAAATCTGGAGAAAGCTTATTATGATTTATTAAGTTAGTATTTTCAGATGCAATTATATTTCCTCGAACTTAATGTCCGTTTACATAAGTAATGCTTGAACCTGGATTAGACCGAGCATTTTCTGGTAAACGAGTTCTTATGAGTCTATGACTTAGTCCTTAAGATAATTAAAGGAATTTTGCCAAACAATTATAATTAAACCAGTAGAAATAGCATGAAAGAGCAGATAATATTAATCTGAACCAGAGTCCCGTTTAGTTTATCTGTTAACTTAGTTTATTTTATCTTTCCTTTTTATTTATAAAAACAGTCAATTAATCCCCCCTTTTTGTGACACGCTTAGGTACTATAATATGCACATTAGTCCCACGGTTCGATATCCGGTCGCTTACATTTCACTATACTACCACGACCGGGATTTGTTTGCAGCCCGACGTTTATTTTGAGTTTTAATTTCTTTTCTTTTATGTTAATTACTCCAGTTCTAACCACTCAGATATACACGTCTGCAAACTCACGGCCTCACCATAGTTTATTTATTTTTCCACATAATTTCATAATATGACCATTATGTTAATTAAATCTCTTAAATGACTAGCTTAATTCATCTTAGTCATTTTTTTTTCATTTTTAGGTCAATATAACCCATATGTTTAACTCCACTCTCGGCATTTTAATTATATATGCTAAGAATTCATAAAATCATAAGTTTTAAGGTGTTTATACCTTGATTTCTCCTTGTATGAACTCGGCCACTTGAAGGAAAATTCACCACATCATTTAGACATGTTTAATACACCAAAATATATGGTTATACTCCAAGCTTGAGCTTAACCATAAGGAACAATTAATGTAAGATTTAAGGCAAAAATCACCTTAAAAATGCAAGGGAACTTCAAGAGAGATTCGGCCTGAATTAAACACACCACTAGGTGTTAAATTCACCATATAGACATAGGAAATAGCTAGACAACAACAAGCTGCCTTGGTATTAGGTTTTACCTTGGAAAAATGCCTTAAAAAGGGTATTTCCTTTAGATCTCGGCCACCCTTGCTTCAAATGGCTAACCAACTGAATGAACATGTAAATATGAATATTATGAGTGTATAAACTCATAAAAATCAAAGGAAGAAAATCGGATGAAGAGTAGAGAAGCTTAAGGTATGTTTTTACCTTAAAATGCAAGTTTGGAAAACCTTGGTCCCTTAACTTGTTTCAGCCGAGTTTGGTTGTTGTCCAAGGTCTAAAATACTGAGAATAATCCATAGGAAGTGATGAGCCACGAGATCTAAGTGTAGGTAAATGAAGATGAAGAAAAAGAGCCAAAATAAGCCTTAAAACATTACCTTAGGAGCTTAAGAGTTAGATCTACCTTCCATGCTCAAGAACACCGGTTGAGAGAGTTTGGAAGGGCTGCTTCATCGGCTGGAATGAAGCTAGGAGCAAGAGAATGATTGAAAAAGGAACTTTTTATTAATTTATGATTTGTAATGGCTAATGACTCATCCAAGGGGATAAGCATGGGATGGCATCGGTTAATGGAGGGGCTAAGGTGTGGCTCACACGGTTTTGGAGGCCAATTGAAACAATAATGGAGCAAAGAGTGTATTGTTTAATCATAATAATAGAAAGGTAAAAGGTAGTCCCTTAATTTAGGCAGTGGTGTTGGAGTCTTGTCCTTAGTATATGCAAGTGGAGAATTCAAGCCTCTCTTGCTTGTGGCTGCCGATCCCATGTGGTCCAAGGGGTCAACTTTGACCTCTTGACCATTCTCATTCAATGTTGACTCAAACGGGCCCCCTTTTAGGGTTTTATTAATATTTTAATATTAAATTTGTAAAAATTTGTAAATTTCTGGAATTAAATTCCTAATATGATTTAATGTGATATATTATCATATTTAAAGGTAATTATAACCTTTGAGCCCATTAAAAGCCAATTTAGAAGGCAACTTCACAAAAACGTGCTTTAAGGTGTTTTAGTGCACATTTTGTGTTGCAAGGTGCTACTGAGCTTAGTTTTCTTTGAGAACAGTTTTTTGTGTTCCTTGCTTCATTATAATACTTAGGAATCCACTTTGGATCCTATTTGAGGTCATACAATCTTTATGGTGCTTTAAAGCACATTTTAGGCTTTACCGATCTTAAGGCATGTCTTGCCTTGTTGAGATCTTTTAGATTGTTCCCCAATAATATTTAGATGTTTTATTAACCCTCTTAGATCATTATTAGATCATTTAATTAAGTTTTAAAGGTTAGGGGTATTTCAGTCTACCCCCTTAAAAAGGCTTCGTCCCGAAGTCCTTAATCCTTTACAGTTCACCTAAGGAATCAAGTTCCACTAAGTAACCAAACTGTCCATCGCTAGGGAGTAACTCCCACTAGGTTCAGACCTAGTCTATACATAAAACATATATCAAATAGCCAAACTCATGGTATAAACTCATTCATATCACAGCACTAAACAAGGTGCACATCCAACTCATCAACAAAAGTACTCAGCGGTACTATATATATTCAAACAGGTGCATTAAGGCACATACATAAAATGTATTCATCATACAATCATCCAAAAAAAACATGTATGACGCAGCATACTACCCAAAACACACCACAAAAACAAGACCTAATGCATAACATATGCGCAAGCCAAGTGGTGTCTACCCCCCTTAAAAAGGGTTTGACCACGAACCCGTGCAAGTATCGCAGCTACTACTCGAAGAGTGCGGGATACTTCACTCTCATGGAGTCCTCTAACTCCCATGTAGCCTCCTCCACCTCATGGTTCGACCAGAGAACCTTGACCATGCTAACGGTCTTGTTCCTAGTCTGTCTCGTCTTCGTATCGAGAATGCGGAGTGGTACTTCCTCATATCGTAGAGCGGGGTCCAACTCTAAAGTCTCTGGCTGTAACACGTGCGATGGGTGGGGCACATACTTCTTCAACTGTGAAACGTGAAAGACGTCGTGCACCCTCCCGAGCTCTGCTGGCAAATCCAGTCTGTAGGCTAATGGGCCCACTCGCTCCCTAATCGCATAAGGTCCAACATACTTTGGGCTCAACTTGCCCTTCTGCCCAAACCGGAAAATCCCCTTCATGGGTGACACTCTGAGGAATGCCATGTCGTCAGTAGTGAACTCAATTTCCCTCCTCTTTGTGTCTGTATATGATTTCTGCCGGTCCTGAGCTGATTTCATGTTCTTACAAATCTGTAGGACATCCTCCTTAATCTGCTCTAGGTACTCAGGTCCTAGAAGCGTATTCTCGCTGGCCTCATCCCAGCATAAGGGAGTCCTACATGGTCTACCGTATAGTGCCTGAAACGGTGGCATCTGTATCGAGGAGTGGTAGCTGTTGTTGTAGGCGAACTCTATCAGATGTAGTCGCTCTAACCAACTCCCCTGAAAATCTAAGGCACATGCTCTCAGTATGTCCTCCAGTGTCTGGATGGTCCTCTCACTCTGACCGTCGGTCTGTGGATGGAACGCCGTACAAAGCTTCAACTTTGTACCCAAGGCTTCCTGAACCTGACCCCAGAATCTAGACAAAAATCGAGGGTCCCTATCAGACACAATGGTCTTTGGCACCCCATGGTGCCGGATCACCTCCTTCTGGAACAAGTCCGCTAACTTCGGGACCTTTCAGGTATCCTTCATAGCCACAAACTTTGCTACCTTCGTCAGACGGTCCACAATGACCCAAATCGTGTTCAGTCCTCCCTTAGTCGGTGGGAGACCGACAACGAAATCCATCGAGATGTCCTCGAACTTCCAGCAAGGAATAGGCATAGACTGCACTAAACCGCCGGGTCTCCTATGCTCAAACTTAACCTTCTGACAGGTCAAGCATCTAGTCACGTAGTTAGCTACATCCTTCTTCATCCCGCTCCACCAGAAATGGACCTTTAAGTCCTTGTACATCTTCGAAGAACCGGGGTGGACGGATAAGGACGAGCAATGAGCCTCCTGGAGTATCTTCTCCTTCAAATCTGGAGAAGACTCTGGAATACATAACCGGCCATTCAGTCGAATCATGCCATCATCACACAGTTCGAAGTCATATTTCTGACTCTCGAAGCAACCCTCTATCATTTTCTGCCTGATACTCTCCATGTACTGGTCACTCTCCTGCGCAGCTCGTATCTTATCAATCATACTGCTGCTCGCTAACAGTGTAAATAATGAATGAGCTCTGCGGCTCCTGGCGTCGGCTACTACATTTGCCTTGCCCTCTTTGTATTTCAGGTCTATGTCGTAGTCCTTCAAGAACTCGACCCATCTTCTCTGTCGCATGTTCAGCTCCTTCTGAGAGAAGAGATGCTGTAAACTCTTGTGATCAGAGTAGATAGTGACTGTCACACCGTAAAGATAATGTCGCCAGATCTTCAAAGCGAAGACTACTGCGCCTAACTCAAGGTCGTGTGTGGGGTGACTCACCTCATGCTTTTTCAGCTGTCGGGATGCGTAGGCAACTACCTTCCCGTGCTGCATAAGCACACAGCCTAGACCGGTTCCAGAGGCATCACAATATACCTCGAACCCATCGGTGCCCTCAGGGATAGTAAGAACGGGCTCCGAAGTCAGGAGATCCTTCAGCGTCTGAAAGGACTGCTCACACTCTGCAGACCATAAGAACTGGGATTCCTTCTTCATTAGACTCGTCATCGGTTTGGCCACCTTGGAGAAGTCCTTCACGAACCTTCGATAATAACCGGCCAAACCCAGAAAGCTGCGGACATCTGTAACTGTCTTTGGCCTTGGCCAACTCTTCACTGCCTCAATCTTAGCTGGGTCTACAGATATCCTGTCTGCTGATATAATGTGTCCTAGAAATGACACGCTGTCTAACCAGAACTCACACTTCGAGAGTTTGGCATACTGCTGGTTCTGTCTCATGATACTTAAAACCTGTCTCAAGTGTAACTCATGATCTTCCCTGGTCTTTGAATAGATCAGAATATCGTCGATGAAGACCACAACTGAACTATCGAGCTGTTCTCTGAAGAGACGGTTCATCAAATCCATGAATATGGCTGGCCATTCGTCAGTCC